>CACSLK010005753.1:48906-62463 GCA_902706635.1 Striga hermonthica
CGGTTCATCGCCTGGACCGGGTGGTGTTAAAATCACGTCGGTTCAATGGTCATCTTTCTCTTAATGTGATGTTTGGAATCTCTTAATGGTGTTTTACCGAATCGGATGATAACATAAATTTCACAAGTAAAGTTAAAAAATCTTTTATCATTTCTACAAGTTAATATAAGAATATAATAATGTGCAAGATCCCATCTTCTTCCATTATTATATTATTATTATTATTTAATCTTTAATCAATATTAAAAATCAGTAATAATAATAAACAAATAATTTTAAACTCTTTTAAAATCATTTGTAAACATATATATTCCATATTTAAAATTCTCCTCATATAATAATCATATTATTATTTGGATTTGAATTTTAAAATCCAATTTTAAAATCCAACTATTAATTTAGTAATTCCATTAATTACTAGATTAATATCTAAAATACATTTAATCAATCCAATTGATTAATTTAATATATTCCTTTAATTGACATCTAATCAAAAATAGATTTTGTCAATTAACTCTAACTCTTTAGAAATACTAATATTTGTCTTCATACAAACATTGGTGTTCATAATTAATACTAGAAGTGGACTTACAACTCTTTGTAATTTGAGTTAATCATATTAACTCTTATTCTTGAATTAACTCCTTAATTCAAGAACCCACATATCATGGGAACATCTAGCAAGTAGCATGAATCTAGTATTAAGTGAATAGCGAGTAAACCTATTTCGATTACAAGTCCATACATGTAAAATCCTTTCGACATCCAATTTTCCGATTAAATCTTGGGTATAATTTTGTCGGAACCCAAATTGATTTAATAACTATGATTCCATTTCAAGTTTAGTAATTCATTTATGAATCTCTATTCATCCCGCCTTGGCCAAGGACTTTGAATTACTAATTATGAAACACATAGGAAATTCACTTATCTTCATAAGTGTCGAATCCTTTGTTGGCCACTGACAAACTTCCATACATATTAATATAATACCCAAAATATCCCTTTATACGATTGTGCTAGCAACCAAAAGGATAAATCAAAGTAGAATATAATATGCACAAAGTTACCATCGTGCCTCAAGTCTAAGGATTAGTCATGTACTATCGTAACATGAAAATTCTTATTCGACAAGAAAAATCTTTCATTAAGAATTTTCATACGGTCATATTCAGTGAACTTGTTCTCTAACAAGCACTCACATATATGTACTTGCGTCCCACGCTAATGTTGATGGAATGCAACATTCTTGTCCAACAATTATACATTATATGTGCAAGTCTTTTCTGGATTATTCGATATCCCATTTCGAAACATCCTACGACTTGGAACTGTATTTAAGATCACAACTTTCAAGGTATATTCCATGATCACCATCTCTATGCGCAACCATACCTTATAACCATAAGTGATCTAGGGATTTTATTTTAAGTGCAATTATAGGATAAAAGCTTACTCTTAAGATAAAGTAAATGCCTTATTAATAATATAATTCCAATAGATTATATTTACAAGTAGAATACGTCCAATCCGATTGGAACGCCGGGTATCCTACTCTAACAATATCCCACTTGCCCTAGTTCCAATCACTCATGTATCTTAGACCCATCTTCTCAAGATGTCCTTCGAACACTTTCTATGATAAGGGCTTAGTCAAGGGGTCTGCTATATTTTCTGCTGAGTCGACTTGCTCCATCACGACGTCGCCTCTACCAATGATTTCTCTAATCAAATAGTATTGTCTCATAATGTGCTTGGATCGTTGATGAGATCTTGGCTCCTTTGCTTGCGCAATAACCCCATTGTTATCACAATAAATCATTATTGGATCAACAACAGATGGTACTACACCCAACCCTTGGATGAAGTTCCTTATCCAAACAGCTTCCTTTGCAGCATCAGATGCAGCTATATATTCAGCCCCTGTTGTGGAGTCAGCAATTGTTTCTTGT
This sequence comes from Striga hermonthica, assembly GCA_902706635.1. NCBI lineage: Eukaryota > Viridiplantae > Streptophyta > Magnoliopsida > Lamiales > Orobanchaceae > Striga > Striga hermonthica. The sequence goes on from CACSLK010005753.1 coordinate 50,859, forward strand.
TTGGAACTTTTTCAACTAACCGCTGCTCCATTCAGAGTAAACAAGTAACCAGACATGGATTTAAAGTCATATTTATCGTACTGAAAACCAGAATCAATAAAGCCTTCTAGTTTTAGTTCTCCATTTCCATACACCATAAAGATATCCTTAGTCCTTCTCAAGTACTTAAGAATCATCTTAAAGGCTTTCCAGTGTTCTTCACCTGGATTAGACATATATCTGCTCGTTACACTAAGAGCATGAGCCACATCAGGTCTTATACATAACATCGCATACATAATGCTACCAATAGCTGATGCATAAGGTATATGACTCATCTGTTCTCTTTCTTCAGGTGCCTTTGGAGACATCGTCTTAGAAAGCCCCATGACTCATTGGAATATATCCACGTTTGGATTCTTCCATGCTAAACCTTTTTAGCACCTTATTTATGTACGTTGACTGGGATAGTCCGATCATCCTTTTAAATCTATTTCTATAGATTTTTATCCCAAGGATTAAAATGATTCTCCCAATTCTTTCATAGAAAACTGTTTTGACAACCATGTCCGAGTTGATTGCAACATCCCTACATCATTCCCAATGAGTAAGATGTCATCAACATAAAGTACAACAAATACAACTGCATTCCCATTAACCTTTCTATAAACACATGGTTCATCCGGGTTCTTATGAAAATCAAACGTTTTGATTGTTTCATCAAACTGAATGTTCCAACTCCTCGAAGCTTGTTTAAGTCCATAAATGGACCTTTGAAGCTTACAAACCATTTGTTCCCACTGGATATGAAACCCTGCGGTTGTTTCATATAAATGTCTTCCTTAATGTTTCCATTTAGAAAAGCAGTTTTCACATCCATTTGCCATATCTCGTAGTCATAATACGCAGCTATAGCAAGCAATATCCGAATGGATTTAAGCATTGCTATTGGTGAAAAAGTTTCCTCATAATCAACTCCTTGTTTTTGAGTATAACCTTTAGCAACCAGTCTTGCTTTAAAAGTATTCACTTCTCCATCTACACCAAATTTTCGCTTGTAAATCCATTTACAACCTATGGGTACAATACCCTGTGGTGGTTCAACCAAGGCCCATACCTTGTTTGAATATATAGAGTCCATTTCGGATTGCATAGCTTCTTGCCATTTATCTGAGTCAATGTCCGACATTGCCTTATCATAGCTTATTGGATCATTATCCAAAAGGAGTCCCTCTTGTTTGTTCTCTAACAATAGGTACAACCTCTCAGGCGCCCTAGAAACCCTTGCGGATCTCCGGAGAGGTTGTGTTTCAGATGGTCCAGTCTCTACTGGTATGTTATTTGTGGTAACTTGTGGAATTTCTTGTGGTTCTTCATTAAGTTGTACAACTCCGCTATTCTTTGAGAGAAACTCTTCTCTAAGAAAACAACATTCCTCGAAACAAACACCTTTTGTTCAGAGGGGTCATAGAAATAATATCCAATAGACTCTTTTGGATACCCCACAAATTTACATAATATGGATCTCATATCCAACTTTTCTCCCATTAACTGCTTCACATAAGCAGTACAACCCCATACTCGTAAATACTTGTACGAGGGTGTTTTGCCACACCATATCTCATAATGTGTGTTGAGCACAGCTTTACTCGGCACTCTATTCAAAATATGTGCTGCTGTTTCTATAGCATAACCCCAGAATGAAAGAGGTAAACTAGTGAAACTCATCATCGATCGAACCATGTCTAACAATGTTCGATTCCTCCTTTGTGAAACCCCATTGAGTTGTGGAGTTCCAGGAGGTGTCCACTGTGAAATAATCCCATTATCTCTTAAATAATCAAGAAACTCATTAGTCAAGTATTCACCTCCTCAATCCGATCAAAGAACTTTAATATTACGACCATTTTGTTTCTCCACTTCATTTCTGAATTCTTTGAACTTTTCAAATACTTCAGATTTATACCTCAACAGGTATACATACCCATACAGTGAATAATCATCAGTAAAAGTTATGAAATAGTGGTAGTTCCCCTTGGCACTAACATTTAGTGGTCCACAAACATTTGTATGGATCAAATCCAACAGACCTTTAGCTCGCTCCACTTGTCCAACAAATGGTGATTTTGTCATTTTACCTTTAAGACATGACTCACATGTAGGCAACATTTCCTCTCCCCTAAGGTCAAGTTTTGGTCCCAATTTCTGAATCCTCTTTTCAGATATATGACCTAATCTAGCATGCCAAATTATGAATGAACTATGATTATCTAATTTCCTTTTATTTTGTTGAATGGTTAGGATGGGACTTTGTGGTGTAATGGTATATAAACCATTTGTCAAATTTTTGGAATATATAAAAGTCGTATCTTTGAAAATAGAACACCTTCCATTTTCAATTACAAACTTAAAACCCTCTTTATCCAATACTGAAATAGAGATTATGTTTCTTATAACATCCGGAACATACAAACAATTTGTCAAACAAATATTTACACCACCATTTAATGCTAGATAAACAGTCTCAATTGCTTTGGCAACAACTCTTGACCCATTGCCCATCCTTAGGATTGTTTCTTCATTGTCTAGCATGTTACTTCTTGCCATCATCTGCAAATCATTGCAAATATGTGAGCCACAGCCGGTATCCAATATCCAATAAGAATCATTAACTGATAAGTTAACTTCAACAAAATAAATACCTGAAATTTTCAGGCTTGCAAGATATTCCTTGCAGATCCTCTTCCAATGCCCAATTTTACCACAATGATAACATTCATGATTAGACTGAGAATTAACCTTCTCTTTGTTCTTCCCATTGTTGTTATTTGTCTTCTTATTGGGTTTATTGGGATATTTTAAATAATTAATATGTTTATCATGTAAACATTTAATTATTTTGCTTATCTCATAAACATTAACAAATCAAAATCTGTTTTTAAAGAAGATAACCGTGTCTCTGATACCACTGTTGGGTTCGCTAGTACCGTACGGGTGAAACGCAGCAGAATAAAATTTTTCAAAACATGTATTTATCATATAAATATACAACCCGTAAATACACAAAGCGAATTAACAGATCGTCATCTTTAAAAACATGCAATAATACAAATTTTAATTTGTTACAAGTAATATCAAATATTACTTTTTTTTTATCTAACTCCTTCTAAGACGACGGTGTTTGAGGAATTCGATTCCCGGTTTGGTAACGAGCACTTCGTGTTCCTCGCTTTAGGAATCCAGATGTCTTCTCTCTAAGAGTATCCACCGTTTGAATCCGTCACGGAGATAACTCCTTCGCTAGTAGAAACTATCCAGTTTTATAACTAGTATAGGAATATATATTTGAGGAGAATTACACAAGAACTCTTTCTTGTTACAACACTTTAATTAAACATCAACACTTTAGCTCTCAATACTTGAATCAAATTCTAGCAAATATGAACATCAACCATGCCCATATTTATCCTAAACTTTTTAGTGATAAAATATATATGTCTTATATAACTTTTACAAGAAATGATAAAAAGTCTTTAATAACTTTCACAAGTAAAGTTAAAAAATCTTTATCATTTCTACAAGTTAATACAAGAATATAATAATGTGCAAGATCTCATCTTCTTCCATTATTATATTATTATTATTATTTAATATTTAATCAATATTAAAAATCAATAATAATAATAAACAAATAATTTTAAACTCTTTTAAAATCATTTGTAAACATACATATTCCATATTTAAAATTCTCCTCATATAATAATCATATTATTATTTGGATTTGAATTTTAAAATCCAATTTTAAAATCTAACTATTAATTTTGTAATTTCATTAATTACTAAATTAATATCCAAAATACATTTAATCAATCCAATTGATTAATTTAATATATTCTTTAATTGACATCTAATCAAAATTAGATTTTGTCAATTAATTCTAACTCTTTAGAAATACTAATATTTGTCTTCATACAAACATTGGTGTGACCTTTTAGGTTCACAATTAATACTAGTAGTGGGCTTACAGCTCTTTGTAATTTGAGTTAATCATATTAACTTTTATTCTTGAATTAACTCCTTAATTCAAGAACCCACATATCATGGGACATCTAGCAAGTAGCATGAATCTAGTATTAAGTGAATAGCGAGTAAACCTATTTCGATTACAAGTCCATACATGTAAAATCCTTTCGACATCCAATTTCTCGATTAAATCTTGGGTATTATTTTGTCGAAACCCAAATTGATTTAATAACTATGATTCCATTTCAAGTTTAGTAATTCATTTATGAATCTCTATTCATCCCGCCTTGGCCAAGGACTTTGAATTACTAACTATGAAACACATAGGAAATTCACTTATCTTCATAAGGGTCGAATCCTTTGTTGGCCACTGACAAACTTCCATACATATTAATATAATACCCAAAATATCCCTGTATACGATTGTGCTAGCTACCAAAAGGATAAATCAAAGTAGAATATAATATGCACAAAGTTACCATCGTGCCTCAAGTCTAAGGATTAGTCATGTACTATTGTAACATGAAAATTCTTATTCGACAAGAAAAATCTTTCATTAAGAATTTTCATATGGTCATATTCAGTGAACTTGTTCTCTAACAAGCACTCACATATATGTACTTGCGTCCCACGCTAATGTTGATGGAATACAACATTCTTGTCCAACAAGCATACATCATATGTGCAAGTCTTTTCCGGATTATTCGATATTCCAGTTCGAAACATCCTACGACTTGGAACAGTATTTAAGATCACAGCTTTCAAGTTATGTTCCATGATCACCATCTCTATGCGCAACCATACCTTATAACCATAAGTGATCTAGGGATTTTATCTTAAGTGCAATTATAGGATAAAAGCTTACTCTTAAGATAAACTAATGCCTTATTAATAATATAATTCCAATAGATTATATTTACAAGTAGAATACGTCCAATCCGATTGGAACGCCGGGTATCCTACTCTAACAGAGGTGGCACGAGAACTTCGCGGATCCTCCTTCGAGTTGCACTTGGGCGCTGCGGGTCGTGCGAGAAGTGCGCAGGTCGCCATACAGGAGCGCGAGTGACACTGTAACGTTGAGACAGGAGCACAAGGGTCTCTGGGTATGCAAGAACATCGCGGGTCGTGTACTGGGACGACTACGGGTCGCGCGAGGAGTACGGGGGATGCTGCGGGTCAGCTCGCAGTGGAATAGGTCTGCGGGTATGCGCACGGCCAGGGCGCAGCTGAGCGCGACCAGAGTGCGGCTGGCAAGCCAGGGATCGGATCACGCTGCTGACTCCTGCAGATGTGGAATGATGATTCATGTGTTCCAGTGGTCTAAATTCTCGATTTTCGTGTAGAACGGACAACCTCACGAATTACAGAAATATTACGGGGTTCGTGTACATTGCACTTGATACGAATAAAAGACCAAAAAATATTCTACTGTATTACCCAAAACACCTTCTTTAAACAATCTTGGTTGACAAATTGAACTAAGCTCTCAAATCTCACACACTCTCTAGAATAAGATGAAGAACCGGATTTTCTCATAAGAAAGAATAGTTGTGCGTGTGTCTCTCTCTCTTTTTTATTGTTTAGAGGCTTCAGACTTGGTCTATTTATATGGCTACAGTAGAGACCCTAAGGAGATGTTAAATATGGGCTTACCAAGCATAGGATTTTGCGGTCGATCGTTTCAGACCGAGACCGGATTATTATGAGCAACTTTTGAAAGGAATTTTTTAAAATGCATGGAACGGAGTTATCCATGAGTTCGACATACCATCCTCAAATCGACGGACAAACTGGGTTGACAAACAAAACCTTGGAGTAATATCTTCGGTGCTATGTTCATCAATTTGAGAAGAAGTGGGAGGAGTTTTTACCTTGGGCTGAGTTTTGGTACAATACGACATAACATAGATCAACCAAATGCACTTCGTTCGAGCTTGTGTACGGATGAGAGGCCCCCACACTAGTTAGCTATCTGATGGGGAAGTCTTTGAACGATGAGGTCGATCGAGAATTGATGGCAAGAGACTTGATGATTCGAGGGCTCAAAGGTAACTTGCACGGGTCGATCAACTACATGAAGTCGTACTACAAAAAGAGGAGATGTGAAGAACACTTAGAGCCGAGAGATTGGGTCTTTTTGAAATTGCGACCCTTTCGGCAGTTCACGGTTTCGCAAAGAGCAATGCATAAGCTTGGAAGTCGTTATTACAAGCCTTACCAAGTGTTGGAGTGCATTGGTAACGTTGCATATCGACTCAACTTTCCGGAGGAAGCCCAAATTCATCCGGTCATACATGTCTCGCAATTGAAGAAAAGTTTAGTTGAGACGCACAAGATTGGGACGCACCTCCCGGCAAAAGCTTCGGATGGATAACTCATTTTACGTCCTAGTCGTGCATAGGAGTATCGACAAGTAAAGAAGGTTGGTCAGTTTCACTGGGAAGTCTTAATTGAGTGGGACGAGTTGCCGAAGGAATACGCGACATTGGAACTCTTAAACGAGAATTTTCATCTTTCATCCTTGAGTACATGGATTCACTTGAAGGGACAGAAATGATGCGGATGAAGAAAGATTGCACAAAAGCACCTATAGTTGTACATATCCAACTCGTAAGAGGAAGGCCCAGGTCACTACCGAGTCCAGATGCTTTGAGCGCAAGCAGACTCAGGAAGGATGCCGACAGGCAGAGATGCACGCACGAGACAACGCGCACTAGCAGGCTACGAACAATGCGGGCCCGAGCGGACACGTCCGCGAGGACGAACGCGCACAGGTGCGACCAAAAGAATATCGCGCGCTCAGAGAAGACGAACAGGCGCAGACTAGACGGGAATACCTCGGTCTAGGCGCGTCTGGGTTACTTGAGGATATTTTGTAGACGTTCCAAGATTATTTTCCCTCGTACTTTATTTTTATTCCTAAAATGTTTAGGAGTGCATTTGTAACACCCCGCCTAGACTTACTAAAATCAGAATAAATTTTTCGTGCTATAAATGGAAAGCACTTATTAAATTTTCGAAAACTTGTATTAATTTTTCGAAAATACTTTAACTTAAAACACGGGGTGCTACTCAACTGTAATCTTATATCTTTAATCTTTATCTCTTTAATCTAAATGCATGCGACCAAGTGAAATCCATTCTAGAATTAAGGCCATGAATAATACCGGATTAAGCATGCATATTTTGAAAGTCTGACATAATCTGAAATCTGAAATAGTAGTCTGAAATCTGACATCTAAAACACAAGTCTAACATGCGGAAGCAGGTACAAGTTCAAAAGACACACATGCATAAACAGACATAGATAATTCAACATGTTCAAATACTATATGACATGTTTTCACAAAAATATCCTGAAGCTGGACCAACACCACATATCTGCTCACGCTGCACGCGCTCCGTCACCTGAAAAAGAGGGTAGTGGGGAGGCGTGAGCACAAAGGAATCAACGGTGCTCCGCCGGAACCGGCACTGAATAGTCAGCACAATTAATAACAAACTATAAAATCAACATATATATGAATAAACTGGTCTGGCTATGGGACTAACGGTAAACCGGTACTCATGTGCACACTCTGGGGGTCCCCTCCCACAGAAATCCAGGAAAGGCACTAATCACCCCATCTGGACGCTAGACTTAGGACGGGCCCTAATCACACACATCCAAGTCATAACTGAAATACTGAAATATTGACCAAGACGGGATCACTCATCCGTCTCGGTCCTTAAATTTAAACACATATAGATCTCAGACATGGTAAATTATTAAAAGAGATGAAATACACAGTACGTGGTCCCCACCTGGAAACTGACGAAAGCGAATGCTGAATATATCTGTAATGGGTAGCTGACGGAGGCTCGACTCTCCTCAAGCTACAAAATATATTGAGCGAAGTATTCTAAGTACTGAGCTCAGAATAAAACTCAAATCTTTAATATTTTATATATCCAGGTTCCCTCACTCGGCTTTAAAAATCATAGGGATTTACGAGCTAATTTTGAAAATATTATCGTCGTTGAGGCATTCTAGAGTTCTCTGAAATATTTCTAAGTTTGGACTAAAATCTGACTGAAATCTAATCTATATCTGAATCTTAATGTCTATCTGGAATCTTAACTTTATCTGAAATATTAATTACATCTGAAATCCTAAATATATCTAAAAATCTGAAATTTATCTGACATTCTATCTGAAATATATTTCGAACAGTCCGGACTGACCGGACCGGTTCGACTGAACTGGACCGACGGCTCACTCGGAGCCGGTCGATCATCCTCTTGACTATATGCAGCTCGGTTCGACCGTGGTTCGAGTTCGGCGGGGCAACTCGGGCCGGCACGAAGTCGACTGACACGGCTTAGCCGATGCACGAGTTTAAAACGGTGCCACAGTCACTGACGCAGGGGTGTGCTTGGACCACGGCTAATGGAACGACGCGTAGACGGCAAGTCGGATGGACTCGGTGCACGGGCACGCACTCGGGGGTTTGACTCAGACTCGGTGCACGGGCACGCACTCGGCGGCTCAGCTCCAACAGTCGTACGAGAGGCGATCACGGGCACGAGACGATGATACGCATTACGAATTACGATACGACGGTTATAGATTATCTAGACGGTACTAGGGTTCAGACAATTATAATCGGATCCGGAAAAATACCCGGTTATCAGAACCGGATAAAACTAGGGTTCGATTCTCGAAGAATTTTAACTCATTTAAGGTCGATAATTAATACATATATTCTATGTAATTTATAATGATTTTAAAATCAACAACTGCAGCTAAAATCTCAATCAAACTAATATTTTATTTTTATGGCATTAATATCTAAAGTCCCGATTTTTATAACTAAGTCAAACAACATCCAAAATTTACGAAAATTGAAACATAACATCCTCAATATATATATATATAGTCTATGGTCAACATCTCAAGTCAAAAGTCAACTCCTAACTCAGTCAACTAAAGATCGCTACGATCGGTCAATGCATTTGACCGGCTCGTTTACCTATCAAACGACGTCCAAAAAATCTCAAATTTGCACCTAAGCCTCAAAACGACGCAACGAATTTAATGGTATTTATTTCAACATTTTGTCGCATTTATTTAAAAAGTCGAACATATTAGCTTTAAGCCCGAAAATCTCGATTTTATTCAAAATCGCTCAAGTCACCCAATTCATTAATTTTATATCATGTCAAATATTTTATCTAAGCCATTAAAATCGAGTTCTAGTTATTATACCTCACAATACTCGAAAACGAGCGGATCGGGATAGCACAATAGAAGATCGTGCTAGAACAAGGGGAAAAGGAGCAAGATGGGTCGGATCTGAAATGGTGCAGCTGGTCACTGTTCTGGTCGGGCCTGGTGAACACTAACTGCGGCGGAGCTGGTGGCGTGAGCTGGGAAAACGAGGTGCTGGCCGGATGAAGGCAAGCTCGCCGTATCTGTGAGCGGTGAACCGCTGGCTCGAGTTGAGGATGATGGTTCGAGCTGGGATGGACGGGCTTGACGTGGAGGTGCTGGAACTGCTCGCCGGTGGAAGGTCGCGCAGCTGGTCGTCGCAAGAACTTGGGTCGCCGGAGGTCGTGACCGGGAGGTGGAGCTCGAGCTGCGGGTTCGCGCGCGAGAGGAACTGGGACTGAGCTTGGAACGCACATTCAGTGGAGCAGCGAGTGGAGGTCGAGGTTTTTCCGGCGGCTTTAGAGTTGTGCGTGCGGTGGTGCGGCTCGGCTGCGGGCAGAGGACATGCCGGCGCGAGTTTGAGTTCGGTTTCACCGGAAAACACTAGGGGTCGCCGGATTTCGGGAAGAAATGGTGAAGATGGTGAAGCTTAAGCCATGGATCCAGTGTATAGAGATGAACTTTGAGCTTGATGGTGTGGCTATGGTGGAAATCTTGACAAGGAAGAAGATGAATAGTAAAAAGTGGCTAGGGTTTTTGTGGATGTTGGAGAAAGGGGAACATCTATTTATAGATGAGATAAGTGAGCTTAGGGTTTTCTCCCTTAATGGGCTCAAAACCGGGCCTTTAAAATCCTACGAGTTGGGTTCGAATATAAATCGGATATGAACTTAGGAAATGAAATGCTCGGGCTTGCTAAATAATATTAATCGAACTAGGACTAATTAAATTAGTCGGTCGAAATAATTACTAATAATGGGCTTGGATTTAAAATCGACTGTTTGCTTGATTTTAAAATGGACTGGAATAAAATTGGACTTGGGCTCGATATAATTAAATTATCCGGCTTCGGATCACTTAAATAAAATTCCAACTTTAATAATTAAAGTCGGAAGAATTATTAATGGCTTAGACTTTGATACTAATTATTTAATTTAATGCAAATAAATTTAAATAATGCATCAAATTTAGAAACTTAATATTTATGGAAATATAGTCGAGCTCCATAAATAGTAATATAAAAATCTGAGCGTTACAATATGTCCTCCTTAAAATATTTCCGTCCTCGGAAATTCCAAAACTAATCATAAGTCCGACTCGACTATAACTAGGAATCGAAAATACATAATACTAATCAGAACTAGAAATCATGATAACGAGCACGAATCTCCTCCTCTCGCTCCCATGTGGCCTCGGCCTCGCCGTGGCGAGTCCACTGGACTCGAACGAGCGCTACATCTCTGCTCCTCAGCTGCTGAACCTTTCGGTCCAGAATAGCAATCGGCTGCACCTCGTACGTCAGGTCCTGCCCGACGTCAAGCTCACTGTAACTCAACACGTGCGCTGGGTCATACACGTAATCCTTCAGCATCGAAACGTGGAATACGTTGTGCATACCCGAAAGCTCGGGTGGCAACGCCAACCGGTATGCGGCCTCACCCACTCGCTCGAGGATCTCGAATGGGCCTAAGAAATGGGGCTGCAGCTTCCCCCTCTTCCCGAAGCGGACCACGCCTCTCAAAGGTGTGATCTTCAGGAATGCCTTATCTCCCTTCTCGAACTGGATATCTCGTCTACGCTAGTTAGCGTAACGCTTCTGTCGATCCTGTGCCACCTTCATCCGCTCACGGATCAAGGCGACCTTCTCCACCGTGTCCTCGATCAACTTCGGACCGAGAACCTGCCGTTCGCCGACCTCATCCCAATAAAGGGGTGATCGGTACTTGCGACCGTACAACACCTCGTACGGTGCCATCTTGATCGATGCTTGATAGCTGTTGTTGTACGCGAACTCAATCAGTGGAAACAACTCCTCCCATCAACTACCACGGTCCAGAACACATGCTCGAAGCATGTCCTCGAGTGTCTGGATGGTCCGCTCCTACTGTCCGTCGTTCTGCGGGTGGAAAGCGGTACTGAACCTCAACTGTGTCCCCACAGCCTCGCTGAGGCTCTTCCAAAACTGACCGGTAAAACGGGGATCTCGATCTGACACTATGACCTTGGCGACTCCATGAAGTCGCACTACCCCGCGGATATAGATACTCGCAAGCTGCTCCATGGACATCGTCATCCGCACGGGCAAGAAACGAGCCGACTTCGTCAGTCGGTCCACAACTACCCAAACCACATTATGCTGCTCCCTCGATTTGGGTAGTCCCGTAACGAAATCCATGGTAAGCTCTTCCC
>CACSLK010005753.1:66980-79363 GCA_902706635.1 Striga hermonthica
CACTTAAATAGAATTCCAACTTTAATAATTAAAGTCGAAAGAATTATTCATGTCTTAGACTTTGATACTAATTATTTAATTTAATGCAAATAAATTTAAATAATGCATCAAATTTAGAAACTTAATATTTATGGAAATATAGTCGAGCTCCATAAATAGTAATATAAAAATCTGGGCGTTACAGCATTAGTTTGGATATATTTAAGATTCTAGTTATTTACTTTTCTTAGAAATAAAGGCTTATTTCCATTAGGACTACACTTAGTTATTTTCTTTAAATACCCATGTTTAGGGACGAATTTCTTCAGCTTCTGATCTATAAAATGCAGAACTTTTATTTAACTTATTTTGTTGGAATTCTCCTTGAGTTTTAGTGCAAAATCCTTGTGCAAAAAAGGGAGTGCCATCGCATAGTTGGACATAAGTCCGAGTTCGACAATGATACATCATTCAAGCTGTCTCAAACCCATGAGTAGACAAGGAAAACTCCAAGTCGTCCACACTCTATCGCCTAGAAGGAAGCCATCCAAGCGACTTTCGAAGCACGCCAAGTTGTCGAAACATGCGATCTTCATCATGCATCCTGTCTGCGCGCAAACCTGTAGAGACCCGTTCCATTATGCATGCAGGCAGTAGACCCCCAGCAACCCGCGTACTCCTTGCGCGACTTGCACGGTGACCCGCGTGCCCTTCGCGAGACCCGACAGCGAGCCCCTGCTTCAACGCGACCCGACAGCGAGGTTCGCGACCCGTGTGCTCCTTAGTTCTTTCGTGCGCGAAGTTCCAACGACTCGTGTCGCCCCAAGCCCAACGTCAGTGCGTGCTATGTGACCCACTTGCACCCTTGCCCAACAGGCGTGCCCAACGCGGCCTAGGGCGCGAGCAGCGCACCAGACCCGGTCCAGTTCGATCCAACCTGGCCCAGTCTGATCCAACTTAGTCGAGTTCAGCCCAGAAACGGTCCAGGCCTGCCCAGCTCAGTCCAAAAGCCCCGACAAGCCCAAGGCGACCCTGGAGCAGTTCAACTTAGCCACCGTCGATCCAAGACAGTCCAACGCTAGGGGCAAGGACCTGAGACGAGAGACGGTCAATGTTTGGTGAAGGTGAGGCCAAGTCCAGCAACTCAACGGACTCTGAGGTTCAAACGATCTCCAACAGTGAAAATAAAAAACGTCGCAAAGTCAACAAAAAAATTAAAATGTATGTCATAATCCTAACAATAGATTCCGCTGCATTTAAAATTTGTTTTTAATAGATTCGAATGTACACGAGAAGGACTAAGCTCATAGAACCCAACACCTATCGCTTAATTATTTCGCACTTTGAAAATTATCTTCGTCTGTCGCATACAGCTTATCGTATAATTTATTTCGCACTTTTAGGTAAAAAAATTAACTTATTGACGGTGTATAAAATTATTTCTTCTTCATAACGGGATGAAAATATCTCTAAAATTAATGCAGCATGGAAGGTTAACAAGCTTCGATTTTTGTTTCACTACTCGAAAATTTTAAACTAATGAAATAAGAGTTGAAGATTTTAAACTAATGAAATAAGAGTTGAAGATGATATTGCATAGTAATTGATTAAAGACCCAGAATTCTGTTTCTTCAGCTTTCCCTTTTCTCCCTTCCAAGGATAAAAGTCATGTGCCACAAGCCCTCCCACCCACGCTCGTATACACACAAAAACTGAATTTTTCAGTGTCCAATTACGAGAAAAGAATATGATCAAACTTCAATTGTGGTTGATATATAACTACTAAGTCGGGCAGAAACATGTACGGATACAATTCTTTTGTCTACTCTTTTATTTCGCGAATGGACCATATCAGTTTGCCATAACCATAACAGACAGCCTTTTGTTTTGCGCCATAACGCCAAATATCTTTAGCTTGCTGTTGACGTACACTAGTTACTCCCAGGAGTTGACACTTCAGCACTGCATACAGGACAAACCTACACACACGAGATCATTCATTCAGTTCTGACATCCAAACACAACATAAAAAGTTTGAAAGGCCAAAGAACACCATGTAGCAAAGTAGAAATACAGAAATACATTCCATATTTTCAGTCTCCTTGTAAAGGATTTAACCAAATAATTCAGCTAACAGTTGCCTTTTTTCTAATCGCTTAAAATCTTTATTTTGTGTTTTGGCAAAAAAAGCAATTAAGTCAAATATATAAGCCTCCTTAACCGGTTAGAGTAGACAATGCAACGACAATACCAAGGTATCATTTGAAGAGAACTGTCTAGCAACATGCCTAATAGGCAACCGAATTGTTTAACAGATACATCTTTCCAACTGATGTCATACTCTATAAAACAAGAATAAACGAAAATATAGCATTTCACAGCAAAAGTATGTGGTTCTGCTAAAGTAGCATGACATTAGAAGAATTTGTGTTCTTTTATTTTGCCTCACTAGCATTCTATTGACAAACTACAAGTCATACCCTCAACAGTAACTTTCCATAAACAGATACGGAAGAATGATATAAGATCCTCGGAATCTGTTTAATGTTATTACAACATGGTTGATTTAGGGAAGAGTTTACCTTGTTTATTTGTAGCCAATTGTTAATGCACTCTTTATGATATGAATGCTTGCAAGAGAGAATAGTCAAGGTGTCGCCATCCTCGTAATCCAACCTACATATAACACACCTAAGGCAAAAAGGGTAAGATATCAAACATTTCACAAACACACAACGAAGGCTCACATAAGGGGTAAGAAAAACATAAAGGCTAATATTGCTTGGCAAAAAAAATTAAAAAATAAAATACCATATTTACTTACGAATCACTTCCTTCATGAATGCCTTGTGATTGATACTTTATGGAAGGTAGCGAAGCAATTGTATCTTCAGAAAGGCCCCGACTCTCAGTTCCAACAACATCACCAAGTGCAATCAACTCCTGAAACATCAGATCAACCATGAAACTCCAGTCAAAATGTGCCATTAAAGAACAGTAACATGATTGTGAATCCTAATTTACCTCGTATGAGAGTTCGTCTGGGTCAACCTCTTCCCATGTGTCCTTGAGAATTATTAACATTGGCAGGAAAAAGTACGTGTTCACAAATATGAACTGTGAATTACTACTATTTGTATAATAACAAGAATCATACAAGTCGAATCACAATCAGAAATTATCCAGAAAACGAATAATGTGAAGAGACATACTAAGTCAGGTTCAGATTTTATTTCTGAATTTGACAAATGAATTTCTTTGTAAGAATTCACAAAAGGCAACAGCAGGATTATTGTCAGAAAAAATCAGAGTAAAAATAATCCCGTTTAGTTGCAACAACTCAATTTCTTTGTAAGAATTCACAGAAGGCAACAGCAGGATTATGGTCAGAAAAAATCAGAGTAAAAATAATCCCATTTAGTTGCAGCAACTCAATTTCTTTGTAAGAATTCACAAAAGGCAACAGCAGGATTATGGTCAGAAAAAATCAGAGTAACAATAATCCCGCTTAGTTGCAACAACATTATGCAACCCAAGAAGGTGATTGGACGAGATAAAATAGTCAAACCAATTCATATAATACAAGAAGATACATAAATATTATATTATATTATATAGTAGGCAGCAAAATATCAGCACATAGATCTACAAGCTGATGTACAGCTTCCTTAATGCAGCACCGTGATAGTACTTTTTCCCCTACATGAGATTTAGAGCGAATTTACCCCTCACCAATTTCCTGCTTGTAGGGAGTTTCAATATTCTTTCCATCTTATTCTTACTTCACTTCCCCATGCAAAAAGTTTCTATAATCACATTTGTACCCACCTTCCCAAGTGATGAACAGTTCACATGGTTTACCTTGCTAAACAAAGTTCCTGAGGGTGATATGTTTTATATATCATCACCTACTAATCAGAAAATCTACAAATAATGTAGATTCAAATTCAAAACCCATAATCAAACTTTGGTCTAAAGTTGGAGTTAATACTTGCATATTCGACTGTCAGATAGGAATTGTCACCCAACTCCAATGCATATGTAACATAACCACTCACACACAAACAAATGCTCATACTTCCGGCCACATTCATAAAAATCCATTCTGCCATACTTTGGGCATTCAGAAAATTGTCCTTCGGAAATGCATAGAAAAGTTGCAACAAATAAAATTTGGTAAAATTGTTTTCAAAGGCTAACTTAATGGTCTGACGATGCATTATAGGATTGACTTATCAAACCCTCTAACTTGATTTTTTGGTAAATAGATGATTCCATTAACTTATTGGGTCTAAAAAATTGATTTTGAAATGTTGGGTATACCAGCATTTTGAAAAGAGTGAATTGTGAGAAGAGATGATTGATTCGGTCCTTCATAAAAATAAAATAAAAAAAAGTAATCAAATATGTTAAACTTGAAATATAAATTATTTTATTTCTCTTCCATTTTGTCTTTTTTAAAATTCTTTTTTTAATCTAGTTGCTAATTTGTTGGATGCATGGAATATATCACTCTTATTTTTTATTTTTTTTTTATTTAGTTTGTTTAACCACTACAGAATAAAATCATTTTTTTTTTCATAATATATTTCTTATGCTCTTAAAAGTATAATATATTAGTTAATCATGAATAGATAAATAATGACTAAATATTATCATAGAACAATAGCTTTCTTATATTATAAATGTTATTATACATTTTCCAAATCCACCACATGTATCAATATTATTAGCAAATGAATAATATAGTTCGATAACTTACAACAATATCTTATTAGTCATTTTTACATTTAAGTATCTATTCAGCTATCAGCTATTCAACAAACAACATATAAATGGCTTATGCAATCAGCTAGTCAGAAAACCAAATTAAATTAGCTATCACCTATCCACTAATTAATAAGCTATCTCTAATAGCCAACAAAAACTACACAACCTGTACTACAACAACGATCAAACTTTTGAGATGCCCACAGTTAAATGGTTGTGTTTGGTACAGAGGTTTGAGCTTAAATTAAGCGGACTGGACCATATTTAGAGGTTTGGCTAGTTGGATCCTCCATTCGAGATGTTTGATGAAGAGTTTTTGGTTAACTTTTTGTTCTAAAACACAGATTTAGAAAAGGCAAATAGGAGCAATAAGAACTTATATCCCTACAGTGGATTAGACAATTTTTTTTTTTTTTAACCAATAACTATTTAGTGAAAGTCCACAGACAGAAAATCCCCCGTATCAAGCTCTTAAGATGTTCAACACCGAGAAAATACAAGGTCAATTTCAGAAATTTCGAGTCACAACAATCCGCTATGCCAGTATGATAAAAACGTTCAAGAAGGAGATGCAAGAAAAGTCATAGCAGATATACCTGAAGATTACCATCATGTTCCTCTTCTTCCTCATCCACATCTTCATCTTCATCTTCATCTTCAGCAACCACTGCAAATCATTAAACAAAATTTAATAATCACATACGTTGACAAACCTCGTAAAAGAGAGATTGTCTAAAGAGAGTTAAAGCAAGTTACAAATCAGAATCTCACTGTTATTGATCCCCGCCAGGGCTAGCAATCTATCTGCGAGTTCCCGCTCTTCAGCATCTTGCAAGGCTCTAGCATAGGCCTCGTCGCTTGAAAAGGCCGACGGATCTAATTCAGCATTTTCATTGCCACTTTCATCTCCTGCTTCAGGAGCATGCACACCAAATGCATTTTCTGTTTCATCATCAACTTCCACATCAGAACCATCATAATCTTCTCCACTGGCATCCTCAAAATCATCATTGTCGAAAACATCTTCATTCCCATAACTCTCAGCTTCCCAACTTTCGTAGTCACTGCCAATACCAGAATTCATTCTTAACATCATATAAGCTCTTTCCTGTTCCACCAATAAAAGAGACAGGGATAAACAAATTAATAGTTCTCGACAAAAATCGGTAGAACAACAATAAAAACTTTGTTCCATGCAAGTTAGCCAAGTGTATCATATTATGCCATCTCATTTGGTCAAAGCTATATGCTCATTTATGTCTAGACATAAACTGACTTTCAAGAGGAACTGATTCCCTACTTTCTACATGTTGCAGTGAGTATCATAAGGCCTCCAGTGTAATCGTGTAAACCGTCTAAATTGATTTCCTTTAACTTTCTCACCTATTTTTCTGCTCCATTTTTTCTCCATTTTTTGGTTTTCCTAAGAGTATCTGCAGATCCAACCAAAGATGTCATTTATGCTAAAATCGATCGCTACTACAGCGTTCACATCTAGTCGCTGAACATTCTGTTCCTAAGGCAGGTGCAATAATATTTTTATAAAGTTTCCATTTAGTGTAAGCCGTCGGTCATTAACAATCAATTGTCGCCCAATTTATGGCAAAACTTCTGATGACACTGCTTATCTAGAGATTCCGATTTTTTTAACTAATACTCTCATCGCAACAGTTAAACTATAATCTGCAAAAGATATGAGTTAAGCAAGGTTTTATGTAAGTGCCAAGTATTTTTACTCTAAGAGAAACTGCGAGGATAAATGCTGACCCCTGATGTGAACCAATAGTATTAGGAATTCAATAGAAATCCCAATTGGGGTTCCTTACACATGTAACATCACGTCAACATCTTTAATAAAATCCAAGTAAACTGCTTTCAAGCCAATATCAACCATATTATACCAGGTTGATCGTCATATACCTTTGCAGGGTCAATAAAACTACTTGTTATAATGCAATTTGCAGAATATTAGTCTTTTCAATGTTCAATTCTAGACATTTCTAGCAGGAAAGTAGTATGATTATCAAGTTAACTACTTCTTTCACAACCTAGTTTCAAATTCAATTACTCTTTCTTATAGCTCCATACCGAAACTTTAGTTTGATTCATTCTGTCATGCACAGGCATAGCTATAATTCTTCCCCCGTGATTTTCCATTTTCTTTATTTCGTGGACACCCGTAATATTCAAGTAAAACACGTGTTTCCAGCCCTGCCAAGATATTTCTTCATTTATTGTTGTTTCATTTAGGCAAACTGCCTCGCTATTTTTATACTACACATATTACACCACTTCATTGTTTCAAGGACCATACAAATGTTGCAGCCAGTTTCATGTTACATTAGGTGCACAGAGCCAAAGCCATACTAGTCGAACTCTTATCATATTATGACAATTTATGATATAAACAAACAGCATCAATCAGGCATTTAAACTACATCAATTTCATGAATTTTGTTACTAATTGATAGACCTGGATATTTAAACTAGAACAAAAGGAAAGGAAAGTAATCACATATTTCAGTCAACAACTTTAAGATATATATGTTCGAAGCCAGAAGAAACAGACTTCAGAACACAGAAGGCAACCAATTGACGTTGCAGCTCCAACACAGAATTACTAGAAAAAGGAAAAAAGTTCCACCAATCAGAATTGAAGTATTTTTTAAATGAACGAAAAGAAAGGAAAGAAAGAAGAAGATAAAGGAAACACCTGTTCTTGGAGAGTACGGGCAAGGGCAAGATCCGCATCGACTTGACTGAGGTCCGTAAAAGGAGTTCGCCGCCTGCGATTATCCTCGCCGTCGCCTACGCGGGGGGCATCATTACTAGGGTTTCCTTCCGCGCCGGTGCCAGTGGTGGCGTCGGAAGCTGCCTTGCCGTTGGGGTTTTCCATTTTCGCACAAGAATTAAATTTCAAAGACTATCGATTGCTAGAGGAAAACAAAATGGAACAGAGGGTGGAAAGCAGAAGAATATTGGAGATCAAAGGAATTAACCAAAAAAATGGGGAAGAAAGACAGCGAAACGCCTGTCGATTGGTGGTATCGTGTGTTTTAATATCATCCCATGTTTGCTTGAAGGGATTAGCAGGATACCTTGCTTGCTTATCCTTCCTTTATCCCATGTTTGTTTCATATGATTCAGGCTGCCTCAGATAGAGTGCTCAAGATGAAAATGGCTTTTATCCCATTTAATCGGTATAAGTCAATTCTAGCAAGCTAAAATTCATTTTACCCTCATTTTCATGTAATTGTTTTGTGACTGGTTTATTTCAGAGGATAAAATAGTATTTTACACTATTTTTGTTTGATTTGTGTTTACCTAGACAATATTTTTAAAACTAAAGTTATCATACTCCTTATCTCAGAAATTCTATGGTGCCACATATGGCACCATAGAATTTCTGCTCCTTATCTAATATAACAAACATAGGATTAGCTTTATCCAAACAGTAGAATCCTTCTTTTTTTCGGAACGATAGAGGTAATATATAAATATGCACAAAAGTGCAAAGCAACCAACGACTGAATACAAGCAGCCAAAAGCTGAATACAAGCAACCAATAGCTGAATAAAAGTGGGAGGACAGTCAACAGACATCAGTCAACCGCCTAGAGCCGACCCCAACAGGGTAATCCTCGGGAACACAATAAACTAGAACACTAAAAAACTAGAGAAAAACACAAAGACGACCCCAACAGGATAATGTCCGAGTATGGAATCCCAACAGGATAATAAGGTTACACTCGGGCAAACTGAGGCCAACGGCCCATACCTAAAACACAAAGACAAACACAGGACCAACACAGACAAACCAAACAAACACTACAAAAAGAAAGACTACGAAAAGAAAAAGGGGCCCTTCCCCAGCAAACGAACAACCCCAACCAGCGGTGAACAATCGACACAAGAAGATTCCAGCCCCAGAATCCACTACCGAAACTGCGCAAACGCCTATACAGTAGGAGAACTGGAGCCCCGAACCAATCCCCGAATCGACTCGTCTCAGACCGAGAGAGCCCCATTAGCCCCAACAAGCCCCTCCGAATTCATCTAACACCACTAGCCGAACTCAATCGGACCCGTTTCCCCACCGCCAAACACCACTCGTCGGTGAGTAAGAGACTAAATCGGGCCCTCAACCCCGAACACTGCAACAGGAATGCTGCAGTAACCCGGCATCCCATCCCTCCCAATGACGTCTGCTCCGCCCAACACCGCCGAAAAGAACCCTCGACCCCAAACTGGATCCCACCCAAAGAGCGAAACCCCGTCGGCACAGCAACACAGGAACCCACAGACGAGTAGTAGATAGAACATACCTCCGCAAAATCGAGAAGACGCCACCACCCACTGGAACTCGGCCGCGACCTCGAGCACCACCATCAATCGCAGACCCATTCTTGCGACATCAGAGGCGCAGACCGTCAAGAGGAAGGACGAGCGATCTTCAACGACCCCTGACCGAGCTTAATTCAAAAAAGAAAAAGGAGGAGAAAATGATTAATTCGTCGTCGAGGAAGGCTGAAAGACTAAAATTTGAGGAAGACGAAGCAGAGATTAGGGGTAGGGTTTTTCGCTATGGAGAGCGTTTTCTTCCTAGTAGAATCTTTCACAAATGAAATATTTTAATCCACTCTCATCCTAGAAAGCAAACATGGATAACCAAAATTGGTAGGATAAAAAATTTGCTTTGGTCGATAAGGATTTGAATTACTTATTTAATTTAAAATTTGACTCAAATTTTGCTCATTTCATTATCTTCAATATTATTAATATCCCCTATATAAAGTTAGCGGATGCACTGAGCCTAAGTGGTAGTCTTCGAAATCCTACTTGGATAAAAATCATGCTTTGTAATTTGGTTCGGATAAAAAAAATAATGTTATTCTAAATCAATAATTTTAGATTCAGATATTTCATACATATCGAAAAGCTAGCTTGGATAATTCTATAATAGTTTGACTAATGTAACCACTGACATTGGTTGGAAACCTTTACTTTGTTCTATTGATTGACAAATTTATCCCTCACGTTTTTTTTTAATTTGGATATCGGCTCATAATTTTCAAAGTGAAATTGTACAAGGAAAAGAGAAGCAGCAACCTCTTGGTCGAAGCAACCGTCGGTGGTCCCGAAGAAACCATGGCTGCCACGAGCCTCTCTTTTTCATGGGTTTAGTTGACTTTGTGAATAGACCTAATTAATTCTTAAGTTTGCTATCAAAGTTGACATTTTTTTTTCATATGTTTTTTTGAATTTGTAATTGGGTGATAGAACAAATATGTTATTTATTTTTCAGGATTTGCCCTATTGGATTGTTATCAAGGATGCTTATAATTTCAGAGGCGAGTGATGTTTACAACTTCGGCGAAAATATTATTGGTACCCTACCACAGTCGCTTCATCCGGTTGCCGGTGTATTAGCGGCCATGACCTCTCGGTTTTATCCGAATTTTCTCTTTCAAAGAAACTCTTTTTCTCTCACGTAAGATGGCCGAAAATATCAGCCCCATATGAAGGGAAAAACGTGTGATGCATATGTCTCATAAGGCTAGGGGATTTGGTGTAGTTGTATGCTACAATAGGGACCCCAAAGAGGTGCTAAACATGGGTTTATTCCATTAAGTTTAGAAATCCTAATTATTTTCCATATCATTTCAAATCTAGGATAATATTCCTCCTTATACTTAATTACCTTCTAGAAGACTCCATAGTCTCATAACCATAGGTAATATTCTAGAAGGAATATTCCTATCCTTAGGGAATCTAAATTATGGAGTATCATTGATTCCTAATTCCTAATTAGAATTAAATAATAATACATTTCACTAGAGTAATATTATTGCTCTCCCCATTTAGCTCCGAATTATAATTAATTCGTCTCCAATTAATAAATTAATATTAGTTTAATTGATTGATTTATCCTCATATGTTTAAGATATAATGTTTGTTGATTAATTAAATTACTGAAAAAATAATCAATCAACTTCTTATCCATTTCTGAAACCAGGACCACTCAGATCATTAATCATTATGTCGGATAGACATTTGCCTGCAGGGCTTGACATAAAATTCATTCTTGAGCTGTTTTCGTAGACGTCATCAACCCAGCACACTGGGACATAGTGATCATAAATAAATTATAACATCACATCATATAAACACCCTCATTTACCAAAATACCTAGTATGTCATCCTAATATAATAGAAATCATCCTTGGTAAATCAAATAAACAAGTAATGAATATATATGCTCGTTTTATATTATCTTACTGCTTAAGAGTACGCATCAACTATGAAGGTCTAGATTATAACTTCGATCAGTAAATCTTATATTCTTATCCTTTTGTGGTCCTGTTTAATACTTAACATAAGTACTAGTGCAATCCTTCAGTCAAAGATCAACTGAATCAAGACTACACTACAGTTTTTTTTTCCAACAGGGATCTTACTGTTTGTCTAGACTGTGAACAATTAATTTATATTTTACAAGGAACCGATAGTATAATCTTTCTGTTCAACACGACAAACTATATTATCTACAATGTAAAATAAAGGAGTTATGATTGCATAAATAAATAAACTGCAACCATAAATACTTTAACTAAGGAAGAAATATGCTCAATAGTTTTCAGCTTCTTTCATTCAGGTAAATTGCTCAGTTATTGGAATCATACACTGATTGCTCTTGTCCCTAACTGTGCTGCCCCTGAAAACCTTGGTCAATTCAGACCAATTAGTCTATGTGCAGTAGTTTATAAGCTTATTTAAAAAATCCTTGCTAGTAGACTGAGGAGCTGTGTACAGGGTTGTATAAATGAAGCACAATCTGCTTTCCTTGTTGGTAGACTTTTAAGTGATAATGTCTTTGTTAGAGATATGTTGTAAAAGCTATGTTTTGCAGATTCTATCGATTCCATTTTGATCTAGCCATCATGTTTCAGTCAAATATGTTTGCAGTTTATTTATTTATGCAAATCATACTTCATGTCTTATATTGAGATAGTGTGGTTCGAAGTGTTTCGAACAGAAAGATCACCTATCAGTTCCTTATAAGACTAAACTATTCGTTCACAGTCTAGACAGGCAGTGAGACCCCTCTTGGAAAAAGACTGTAGTCTATTCTCAATTCAGCTGGTCTTTGACTGAAGAATTACACTAGCACTTATGATAAGTGTTGAGCAGGACCGCAGAAGGATAAAATTATGAGACTCCATGATCATTGATGTAATCTAGACCTTCGGTGATTGATGCGTTCTCTTAAGCTGTAAGATAATATAAAATAGGCATATATATTCATTTCTTGTTTATTTGATTTACCAAGTGATTCCTATTTTTATTAGGATGACATACGAGGTATTTTGGTAAATAAGAATGACTATATGATGTGCTACTATAAATTATTTATGGTCACTATGATCCAGTGCGCTGGATTGATGACGTCCCCGAAATAAGCTCAGGAATGTACATTTTGTTAAAACCCTGCAGGTAGACGATTTCTGACATAATGGTTAAGGATCTGAGTGGTACTAATTTCGGAAATAAATAAGAAGTTAATTAATTATTTTGTCAGTGTTAACATCCGGATCGGTAAACCTGCATTAAGAAATTCCAGATGACTTATTAGAA
>CACSLK010005771.1:48320-62354 GCA_902706635.1 Striga hermonthica
AAAAAAAAAAAAAAATGTGCGGTCGGATTGTGTTGCCATCGATTGATCATCATGTTCAATTGTTTGAGGCCTGATTGTTTTGCTTCTAAATTGTTGAGATTAATGATAATTTATATGCAATAACCTTATAATAAAATATTAATAATAAACTATATTAAAGTTACATGTTTTGTTGATGGAGATATATTATAGTTTTAGTAATCTCATAAAATATACATCACATATTTACTAATTATATTATCTATGTAAAGAAACTAGTTAGTAGTTAGTCACCAAAGTGGCCTAGTTCATTTATGGAATAGATAATTAAATTAGATGAAAGTATCATTATTCAAATATAAAATGATGCCTTTTTAATGTCTCTCAAATCTATATATTTGAATAATTGATGTCATAGATTATAAACTAGAAGGACACCCAAAGGTGGGCCATGTGTTTATAGTTTGTGGCAACTAAAAAAGAAATTATAATTAAAGTTATGTCAATTAGTGCGTTTGTCCAAAGATACCACTAATTTGTCAGAATTATATAATTTCTATTACGGATTAATATTTAAAAGAGAAGTTATATTTAAAGTGATGTTAATTAGCGTGTTTGTCCAAAGATAGCCGCTATTTGACTCAAGTTTGTATAATCTCTATCAAGAATTAATATATGAAAGAGAAATTATAATTAAAGTTAGGTTAATTAGTGTGTTTTGTCCAAAGATAACCACTAATTAATCACAAGACCCTATAATTTCTATTAAAGATCTATCCTCTTAGGCATCAATCAAGTATATTATATATTTAAGTATTTGCCCAAAGGTATATTTAAATATATAATTTAAAAGATATCTGAATCCATTAATTTTCTCTCAAAGCTTAATTAAATAGCATGTATTAAAGTTTGCAGTGTTTAAATTTAGTTTTTCCGTCAAGTATTATTATTAAAAAAATTCAATAGGCTGAACTTCAATGAATGGTCTGAGGATATCCATTTTCGATTAGGTGCACTGAATTTGGATATACTCTAATTACTAATGAAGTACTCACAATCATTATTGATGAGAGCTCCAAAATAGAGGTAACTCTTCGTAGGGTATGTGAGCGATCAAATAGGTTGTGTTTGAATTTTATGAAATTAATCGTGACGGATAACATTAAGGCTGATACTTCAATAGAATTCCTAAATATAAAAATTAAAGAACTATCTCCATTTAAAGTTACGGAAAAAAAGTCTATTGTGGAAAGTTTCATGATCGAACTCACCACTATAAAAGTTCAATTTATTCTGTTCCATTCATGGTATCGTGTCTTAACATGTTCAACATATAAGCTAAACTTGCAAACATGAGAATGAATGTGATAGACTCATTTATGATTTTGTTCATCATGAACTCCCTAACTGTCGAGTTTGGCCAATCCTAGGTGAATTATAACACCATTAAAGATAAATGGGACTATAAGGAAATTAAGGCTATGCTGGTGCAGGAAGAGGTGAGAATAAAAGAGATGAGACAAGAGTCGATTCACTTTATATCTCATGTGAGAGCCAATAATAGTGAGATAAAATGGGAAACAAAGGCAAATAAAAGGAGATTGGCTTACTCAAAGTTTTTGCAGGTCCAATCATTAAACAAATGAGGCGTTATTCCTGTAAAAAGTTAGGTCACCTCATAAAAGATTGTCCGAAAAAAAAAATCTTGATTCCAAAAGAAAGACATACATTAAATTTTCGTATGTTGTGAATCAAATTTATTAAAGATTCCCAATGATACTTGGTGGCTTGATTTTGTGCAACTACTTATGTATGGAGTTAAACGTAGTGCACATAATAAAAATTCTGCTCTCTTATGGCATCAAATGTTAGGTCACTTATCCGAAGAAAAGTTATTGAGTATGGTGAAAAGTGAAACCAATTCTCATTTGGATTTTAGTGATCGAGATATATGTGTAGAATGCATTAAAGAAAAACAAACTAGACATACATTAAAGAGATTTGCCAAGAGAAGCACTAAAACTTATAACTTATTTACACTAATTTTTGTGGTCTATTCGACACCCCTTCATGGGGTGAAGTAAGTATTTAATCACCATTATAAATGATTTCTCACGTTACGACTATATTTATCTAATACATGAAATGACTCAATCATTGGACTATCCAAAGATATACAATGATGAAATGGAAAGGTAGTTAGATAAATAAGTAAAAGTTGTGAGATCTCCCAAGATTGGTGAATATTATTGTAAGTTCAATGAAAGAAGATAATGTCTTAGTCCATTTGCAAATTTTCTTGAGATTTGAAATATTTGTGTGCAATACACTATAATTGTAACTCCTCAACATAATGGTGTTGTTGAGGGGATAAATCGTACTTAAAAGGGTATGGTTAGGAGTATGTTGAGTAATTCAACATTAACGTTTTCTATGTGGATGCATGTGTTAAGGACTGCTGCATATTGGGTAAACATGGTTCCTAGTAAAGTAGTTCCTAAAATACCTTATGAACTATTGAAGGTAGAAAACCTAGTTTGAGGCATCTTCATATTTGGGGGTGTCAACCAGAAGTAAAAGTATATAATCCACATGAAAAGAAACTTAATCCTAGGACAACCAGTGGTTATTCATTGGCTATCCGGAAAGTTCTAAAGGATATAAGTTTTATGGCCCTAACCATAGTACGAGAATAGTTGATTGCGAAAATGCTCGATTCATTGAAAATTATCATATCAGTGGGAGTTTGGAACTGCAAATTTTGGATGTCAAAGAAACTCGGGTTGAACAGTCCAAACTTGAGAGTCCATTAATGGTTGTTATTCTTCTAGTTACATTACTGTCATATAACTTAGGTGAATAACAAAATGATCCAAACTCACTTAATAATGAATCATCACAAGCAATCAGAATTATAGAACAACCTTTGGTTGATGAATCTCAAGCCATTAAAAGTAAAAATTCTGGAAAAGTTTATCAATGTCATGAAAGAATAATTACAGTCAATGGATGACAATAAAGTCTGGGATTTAGTAGAATTACCTGAAGGGTCTAAAAGAGTCGCGTGTAAATGGGTTCTCTAGAAAACCAAACACGACTCTAAAGGTAATATTGAAAGATATAAAGCTAGACTTGTTGCTAAAGATTACATCCAAAAGGAAGGCATTGACTACAAGGAAACATTCTCTCTAGTTTTTAAGAATGATTCCTTGAGAATTGTAATGGTGATAGTGGCCCTGTATGATGTTGAACTTTATCAAATGGACACAAAGATCACCTTCTAAATGATAAACTTAAAAGGAGATCTACATGAACTAATTAAAAGTTTTTGAGATCACAAGAATGAAATGTTAGTGTGTAAGTTGAATAGATCGATATATTGACTAAAACAAGTCTCTCGTCAATGGTATCTAAAATTTAATGATATCATCATTGCTTATGGTTTTGTAGAGAATACCGTAGACCGGTATATCTATATTAAGGTTAGTGGGAGTAGATTTGTTATTTTAGTTCCATATGTCGATAACATATTTATAGTTGCTAATAATGTGAACATGTTGCACGAATTAAAGTATTACCTCTCTGAAAATTATGAAATAAAGGATGTGGATAAAACGCACTTGGTAATTGGAATAGAAATATTCTAGAATAGATTACTCGGACTAAAAGTTTTATCCCGTAAAAGTTTTATTTGAGAGATAATGGATGATTGTTCCGTATAATTCCAATTCATAAAAGGGACATACTTAGTTTAAATAAATGTCCGAAGGCGAAATAGAATGGAAAGTGATGGAGAAAAATTCCTTAGATATAAATGATTAGGAGTCTTAAGCGATACGAACCTGTATTTGGTTTGATAACATGTTTGTTGTTGGTACATTAACAAATATATAAAAGTAATCCTTAAATAATTATTTAAATGCTGCAAAGAATTTCTAAAGTATGTACAAGGCATTAAAGAACACATGCTAACTTAAAGAAGATCCAAATTATTTTTATAATTGGATACTCGGATTCGGATTATTGCTCATAATGTCTAAAGGAGCAAAATTATGGAAAAGTGGAACAAAGTCCATCATCGTGACTTCCACTTAAGTTTGAGTTTGTGGTATGCTTTGAGGCCACAAGTCAAAATTAGGGCTACTATGCTTTATCTTAGGACTTGAAAATGTCGACATCTTGTCCAAGCCGCTAAGAATTAACGTAGTTTTGTAGCAATAATATTTCAAGGAATGACAAGTATTCAAAGGGTGTGAATCACATAAAATTGGAATACTTGGTCATAAAAGTAGAAGTGAAGAACTAAAGTGTCATTTGAGCATTTTAGTACTATTTGCATGAAAGTGGATCCATTAAAGAGTTCTTCCCTATAGCCTTTGCAAGGCATATAAAGAAAATTGGGAATAACGAATGGGGCCTTGTTGGACTGACTGATACTGAATGAAATTGCTCACATTAATGGTTTTGACACTCATTGAATTCTATTAAAGGTGTTTGATTCTTCACATATAATACCATCATTATGGATATTTGATTTTATAGTATATACATTAAAGTTGATGGCTTATGGATGTGGTACGAATAGTTTGTTCTATATGAAAGCAAAGTTGAATTAGAAATGATTTGTGGTACATGGAAGGGATCATGTCGCTCGAAGACTTGTGACCGCCATGACTCGGTTAATTTCTAGTTCGATTTTTAACTTATAGATATATATGTATTCAATTATAAGTTTGATGAAAGGTGCGCGCTTAAAGTAGTTCTTGGGTTTCGACACTATATGGTCCAAGTGGGAGAATGTAATAATATTTTATATTATTCTATTATTGTGGACCATATAATTAGTTAGACCTAATTGAATTAATAGTCAAACTTTATTAAAGATGAATATGTATTTAATAGATTATTTAATGTTCTAATATTAAAGAGTCCAATGTGTGATGTTTGACTTGGACAGTAAATTAGGTTAGAACATGGGGAATGTTAGTAGGAATAGGATTGTAGGTCTCCTCCTATATATATTACTACATGCCCCTCTCTCCCATCTCATACGAAATAAAGTTCTAAACATCAAGGGCTTTATGTAAAGACGAGAGACGCGGGAGAGAGAAACAATTCATAGGCAAAGAAGAATTTATTGTTTGGAGATTACGAGACGAATCCATCATTAAAGTTTACGAGAAAGATGACGGTAAATCAACATCATAGATGAACAGGGAAGGACTATAGCTGGATTCTTGTAAGTTTTATGTGCAATTTAATTAATGCAAAAGATCCATGTTCTATGAATTGATAGAATTAAATGCTTAGGGTTTATTCAATTCCGTCTAATAGTTATGGATATACCCGTTAAATTTCTTACACCACTCGCACGACGCCAACCGCAGGGCCCAATTTGCTCGTGATTTAGTGCATACAAATTTATAAGAGGCTGCTGCAAAAATGGCATAAGGTCTACTCCGGTGATAGGAGGAAAGCACACACGAAAACCCAGGCATCAAGGAAATCTTCTCCGGCGACCAGAGGAAAGCATGTTTTTTCTTTTTTTTTTTTTTTTTAGTTAACTTCCTTGGGGCTATTGGATTTCAGTTGAATCTGAGATTTGTGGTGACCAATCATGAAAATTTGTATGCATCTCACGTTATTTCATTTTTTTCTTGTTCGCATTTTGATTCGGTTTGATCAATTGGAATTTTAAGAATCAAATTTGCTTGCTTGATGGGGTGTTGGTTGGCTGCGAATTTCGTTCCTTATTTTGGATTTTTAATGAATTCATTTGCTACTTAGATATATAGGCATGTCGGTCACCGGCGTGTTCAACCCCCTATACTTGCAGAAGCACGTCTTCGCATTCATGGACAAGGCCGACGAGTTCAAGGCCGAAAGGATTGACACCATCACCTGGACCTCGGTAAACGACCCTTCGTCATAATTTCGTGGTATGCAGATTTATACATTGAGCTTCATGTTTTTTGGGTCTCTTTATTCCAACGGTGCAACCTTTTGAGTTTTGGGTTATTGTCTTTTCGTTTGATTTTTAGCTAAACTAATTTTAACATTTGTCAGTAACCTAAACCAATATATATATTTATATTTTTTTTCACAATCATCAAGGCGCCGAGCTCAACTGGAAGAAGACGAAGAACATCAAGGACACGGTAACATCTCGCTCTGTTGGGTATATGTCTTTTTCTTTTTAACCCCACTATGTGCAAGACTCTGCATTCAATGAAAGATTATGGTGGGTACGACGTATTTTTTGACATCTGAAGTTTTCTTCGCCCTTTCCATCGTTTTTAATTCCGTAATTCATAAGTTTATTGTTTCATATATTTATGAAGATGGGATGTCGATCGCCCGATCCAAAATGCCTACTTTCATCTACTTTAATTTCTTGAAATTTACTAATATTGCTATTAGTTTATGAATGGTCATGTTTATACGAATCCGCTGTAAGTTGATCGATCTAACTTTGTTGGGTTTTTTGATCTGCGAGCACTCTATGCGCAACTTGTTTGATCAATTAAATCTTTAATGACATGATTTCTTTGTTGGGGACGTAGTTTCTTTGGATTTGATACCTAATGATGTCTGTTTAGATACATAGCTCATCGTGTGGATTTCATGTTTTGATGAAGATTGATGCTTCACAATTTGGAACTGACCTGATAAGAACTTGGTGCTTTTATCTAAAATAATTGTGGTATGTGTGTTTTTCAAATGGAGGTAAAGGCTTGAGTGTATTTCCATCCTATATGTGCATCTTTTAATTGTTACTTGGGAGAAAGCGAAAATTCAATATTTTGTCATTGTTTTTTTTTTGGTGCATACCATCTTTTTTGGGCGAATCTTTTACCTGAGACACTATCTCATGCAAAAGAATTGCAGTTTTTTTTCATTTTAAAATTCTAATGGTAAAATTTTCACAACTGCTTTGTGTTGTTCCCACCCATGGGTGCGTCATAATTTTTATTTTTAATTTTTCTTTTTTGCGATTTTTTTTTTCAGTACAAATAATGTTTTTAGATGTACATCAAGATATGGTTTGTTTGCTTGAGCTTGTTGTTATGCCATGCACGAGGAGCGAGGAGTGTTATCAAAATTAGAAAAGAAAAAGAAAGAAAATTAATAAAGAAAAAGAAGCCAAGAAGAAATAAATTTGGGTCAGTAAGAAATATAAGTTCATGGAGCTAGATCATTGAAACATTTTATATTTTGTATTTCAAACAACGAATGTTCTAAAATATTCATGGATGGTATTCGAGAAACTACTTATCTGTATTTTGTTGTTTAAAATATGTATTTTAGGCTTCTGTTAGAGTATTTTGGTTTAGAAACCATGCTAGCAGTGGTCTGCAAGACTTATGAAGGAGTCAAAGCTCTCGAGGGATACACCAAAGATGGTTCAATTAATAAAGGTTCGGGCATTCATGCCCTAGCTGCATTAGCTGGACAGCCTTTGGATGACCGATTCCTCATCATTTGTCTTAAAAATCTAAGGTGTGTGTTTGTTTGTGGATCTTGAGGTATTATTTTGAATTTCACCATTTAGTTACGTTTTCCAGAGTGTTACCTTTTGAGTCGATTAGGCCCGATGGTTTGTCCCTTGGTAGAGCTGAAGACAGAACACTTGTGCTTGGTTAGACAATATGTCATTCACATTCTTTTATCATGCTAACTTTTCCGTTGTGTTTTTATAAAAAAATCACGCCCTTGCTCAAAATCTTGCGTTCCAAATTATAGTAGCCCTTGAATCTGCTACTGGCCCAACACTTGCAAAGATAGGTTGCACCGTAAGTGTGTATTTATTTTCGTGAAATGCAATTTTATAGTTTATTTATTTATGGGTTATTATATTTGATTCATCTGTCATCTATGTGAACTAATTGAAATTTTTTTTCTTGCCCAAGTCATGACTCCAACAGGGTATAATGTGGACTGTGAAAGATTTAGATACATTATATCCCATGTCCCATATGGTTATAATTGCAAAAATTGTCACTCAACTCAACACATGCTCGTGAAAAATAAAAATGAGAAAAAAAATCAGATTATGAACCCCACAACTTCTTTACTGGATATATTTTTTGCTACAGGATCAAACTTCACCATTCATAATAAAACATCACAAAGGCAAATTTCAAAAAACCATCCATCCAACAAAAAAGCATAAATAATGTAGAGTTGGTTGATATATATTTGTGTCCTGTCAATTGTCATGGATATGGTCATTCTAAAGATGGAAAAATGGATACAAATCAGTGGTCACATTAGATCATTACATGTAAAATGCATAAAAAAAGTTAGACAAGTCTCTCTTTTTCACTTTGTGTCCTGTCTTTGTCATGAATAATACGACCTTATTTAGTTCTTAATGTCCTCTGCAGACGAAAAAACTCTATAGTTACAAGTGATGACAAATTCTCACTATATTTTTAGACAAAATTTTAGTCCGCCGTGCGTGCACGGTGTGAGACTACTAGTATATACATATATATATATATATATATATATCATATATACTGTACATATACTAATCATATACTGTATATATACCATAACACAACACAAACGATAGAGGCGTGATCGATCTTTCAAAGTATATATTTAACATATATTGTACATACACTGATCATATACTGTGCATATACCACAACGTGCCACAAACTTTCAAGGTATATATTTAACATTTATTGTACATATATTCATCATATACTATACATATACCACAACGCGCCACAAACGATAGAGGCGCGATCGATCTGTTTTTAAGAAACATTACGCAAATATACCACAAAATAAAAGTTGACAAGTCGATTAAAAAGATATTCCTCTTCTTTCTTGTCGACTCCATGGAGAACGATTCTCAGATCGCCTACCTGTGGATGACGATCGCGGGGATGGCTCGATAGACGATCTCTTCGAGAGAGTAGGACTCGGTGGAGGATAGGTATGCATTGAAGGAGACGTACTTGGCGGAGAAGCCGTAGGACGAGGCTTGGCGGCGGGCCTCGTTCACCCGCGAGGCGGAGGCGGAAGGGGGATTGGAGGAGGTGGCGAACTTGTGTGAAGGGGGATCGGAGGAGTCGACTGAATCAGTCGGAACAAATATTGGGCTTGTGAAGGCATACGATGGAGGGTTTTCTGAAGAAGAGGTAGAGAGGGTTGTGTGAAGAAGAGAGAGAGAGAGAGAGAGAGAGAGAGAGAGAGAGAGAGAGAGAGAGAGAGAGAGAGAGAGAGTAGGGAAGTTACCGTGTAAAGAGATATCAACTTTTTACGCATATATACAAATAAAATATAACAAATTTGTTACTATATAAATATGTATATAAAGGAGGTATTCATGTAATATTTTTAGATTCTTACCGTGTACCATGCAAATTCCTCATAAAAATTACCTATATATATAGCCCATATTAAATTGGCTTGCCCATTAAGGGAAAAAAAAAACCAATACCCAAATAACTAATATATTAATATAGTAATATAAAAAGGATTTAACAACAAAATTAACATTAAAAAAATTTAATAAAAGTGTCGTGGGCACTTTACGAATTACGACAAAGAAAAAGAGAGAAAAGAGGGGAAAGAGGAGAGGGAAAAAGAGAAAAGACGGAAAGAGTTTACCAATTTTCGGTCCAATTATTCGAGAAGACGACCTGCGATGTAACGAAATCTCTTTATTTATTTTTTTTTTGTGTAAGTATACTCTTTTTATGTAGAAATTGCAAACTCAATCTCTAAAGTGCTTATAACTCTTTAAAGTGTGATATGACAAAATAGAGAATTTTATTGATTGTAAATTTATAAATTATTTTTTGTATAGATACGGAGACATATTTTTCAAAAAGGCCTCGTCAACAAGGTGCTTGTGAAAATGTCTGAAAAGGAGATACTTTGAATCCAAATAGATTTGAGGAAAATTCTGGTACCACTGGGCATAAAGAAAATACTTCCAGAAGTTTAATAGTGATCGAGGAGTTCGATTCTTCTCAACTTCCCTCAGATCCCACATTGAGAATTTCAATCTCAAGGTACAGTCCAAAGATTAGAGACCAAGTTCGAAGAGCGTATTTGCAGAAAGGCCCTTGTCAACCGTTTGATCACCATTTTCCATGACGAAAGCCTCAACGTCATCAACAAAGGCCAGAAGATTTAATCCTGGTTGGTTCACTAAACATGAGTGGTTGGAGTATAGCATTTCTAAAGATGCTGCGTATTGCCTCTATTGTTATTTTTTTAAAAAACCAATTAGAGAAAATCAATCAGGAGGTGAAACATTTGTCACAGAGGGGTTCAGATCTTGGAAATAAAAATCGAGACTTGATGCTCATGTCGGGAAACATGACAGTGAACACAATCAAGCGTGCATAAACTGTGATGCATTGATGAATCAAAATGTGCACATTCAAACAGCTCTAGAAAAACAGTCTAAACAAACGAGAGATGATTATCGCATTCGGCTAACTGCATCTCTAATTATGCACGGCATTTGTTGAGATTGGAGCTACCTTTTCGGGGTCATGATGAATCAAAGGATTCTCTTAATTTAGGTAATTTTTTTGTCACTCTGGAATTTTTAAGAACTCATAATGATGGTATTTCTTCGGTGACTGTAGCGCCCCATTTGTTCCAGATTATTTTGGAATTATTAATATTTTATTTGTCCGAATTTATTTATTTTGTGCTCGATTATTTCTCTAATTCAATTATATGCTCGTAATTGTCTAATTGTTTTAGTAATTTAATTTTAATATCGAGCCGAATTATATAGTTAGTTATTTTATAAGTCGGACAAACCGAGAAACGTTATTAGTCGGGATTTTTAAAATTCAAACGCGCCAATCAAACGGGCCTTGAACCTGCGCCTGCACCATGCCGGCATAATTCGCCCGACCCATGACCCCCTTCCCCTCTTGCATACATGGCTTTTGAAGCCTTAATTTAAATTTGAACTTCATTTTATAACTTTAAAATCAGCCATTGATCCCCTTAATGAGACTTTATTATTGTTATTACTATTGAGAGGTTACAATCTTGGCCATTAAGAGAATAAGCCAACCTCTCACTCCCTTTATTTCTCTTCCTCTCGGCCTCACTCCATCTCACTCTCATTTTCTCAAAATTTCAGAGCTTCCCTCCTCCCACTCTCTTATATTTTCGCCAGAAAAACCTCGCTTAAGTCTCGAAAAAA
Source organism: Striga hermonthica (assembly GCA_902706635.1). Classification (NCBI taxonomy): domain Eukaryota; kingdom Viridiplantae; phylum Streptophyta; class Magnoliopsida; order Lamiales; family Orobanchaceae; genus Striga; species Striga hermonthica. The sequence goes on from CACSLK010005771.1 coordinate 59,494, forward strand.
TCATCTCGTGCCTCCTCCGCCACCTACTGTCAACTTTGCGCACAACGCCGGGACATCTCGGAAAGATATTATATTGTTTTTCTTACTTTTTTCTACCAAATCTCTCCTCTTTATTCTCCCGTAAAATCAGAATTTTCATCTCCCTCGTCTCCTCCTTTTCACGTCTCGCAAGGAACCAGCAAATAAGCCTTCCCCCTCCTCAAACCCATCGCTTCCCTTATAACCCTCCATCACTTGCGCCGCTGCCACCAATCCCGCTGGCACCATCGTTCCGCGCGCGCGAGGACAGCGCAAGGGGCACCATCAACGAGGAACCCATACACGACCTTTCCCGTTCAGTTGTTCAAGAGTACCACCGAGGGCGAACATCATTTACACCAATTGTTGCTCCCTCCGTTCGAGTGCAACCAGCCGAGATGCGCGCCATCAAGCCCCATGTACGCGCCCCATCCCGTTCAGCTCCCTCTCTTTTTTATTTCATGTATTCCCTTGGGTGAACAGTATCGATCGCTGAAAACCCCTATTTTTATGTGCTCTTATGTGATATGTTGAGGTCCTTAGCTAATTTCAATTTTATAGCTTTGATATTGTGTGTTTAAGTCATGATCTATGAGGTTTAATGTGAAATCTATAGTTCCCGAGGTTAATTCGTGAAACCCCTGTGGAAAATGGAACATTCGTGTGTCCATGGCCTTATGGTGAAGGTCTTGGATGTTTTCAATGGTATTGAGGCATTAGTGATTTTTTAAAATCGCCTATGTTGCTGACCTTGGGAAAATCATGATAAATTGTACACTCAAGATTTTTTTTATTAAAGTTTTAAGGGTTATCTTCTCTGATGTTGAGGGTCCTTGTGTTAAATGTTTATGTTAAAATTCGAAGTGTGGCTAGGTGAATGGAGAACAATATGTTTTTGCCTGATTCTTTAAAAATTCATGAAAAATTGAGGTTTTGCTTTTTTTGGTTTGAAATTCTGGAGATTGTATTATTTTACCAAGGTTTTCAGTGTGTTAAAATTTCAGATTAGCACTCGAAGGCTAGCCTATAGAACTTGGAACTTTAAATTTGAACGTGTATTTTGCAAAAATGTGTTCATTAGGTTAAAATGATTTTTAAGATATAACTTTTGATGTACTTGTGTATTTTTGGGTCTATTTTGATGTGTTAAAATTTCGTTGAAAACGCTTCAGCCAATTTTGAAAAGATTCGGATGATATATGCAACTGGTCTGTTGTCTAGGGCCTGCCAGTGCCTCTGTCAGGGCTGCCAGCATCTAGCAGCACCTCCCTATTGCGCCTGTCCGCGCCTTGTCGGGCCAATTTTAAGCCCTTTTCTATTTTTTCCGAGTGATTTTACCTTTCTGTGGCCCGTTGACCCCATTTTTAGTGCCGAGTCTACTTTTAAATTTTTAAATGAATGTTCCTTTGTGTGTGGCAATAAGCCTCCTACCTTCTAGTCCATGCTAGCTCGCTAAGTTAGGTAGCTTCTCCTTCCCTCTAGGTTTGTAGAGTCTCACTTTGCTCTCCTGTACGGATTGCATATTTCCGTTTTTCCAGCTCTTTTTTTGGGCTTCTTCTTTTTTTTTTCTTTTTTTTCTGAGCCCAACTTTCGATACCAAGTGTTTCGACTTTCACAAGACTTCACGAACGACATAGTCGATAATGTTCGACTAAGTATGAGTTTTCGTGATTCATCCTAAGGGTCAATATAATAAGTTGATGAAATTATCTTGACTAAATGTTGGTGTTTGGCGAGCTGAGCCCTTGGTAAACGTACTTGCTTTTGTGTGCAATATCCTATTTCAATATCCTAGTGGGTTATTTTAAATTTCTATGCCGTAAATTGTTTATTTCTTGCTGGACAGTATGATCAATGTATGCATGTGAACCATGTAGCCTATCGATGTGTGCCGTTTCGACCGTCGGTACGGTTGTCCCCGTCGATGTAATACGGTGTATAATGAAAGGCAATCTCCCTAAGTCCTAATGAATGGCCGTGTCATTGGTAATGTTGAGGCCACGACATGTACTCCCACCGTTGGGTAATGAATCTCCTTCCGTGGCTAATGAAAGATGTGTACACATGAGTAATGTGATGTGATAGGTCGAAAAATATGAATGTTTTATATGCTTAGTAGTGTATTTTTATACGCTTAATTTATCCGCACGTTTATATTTTTCGACTTATTTATTTCTTGGATGGATTCATATACATTGATATTTTTATGTTTATTTTTAGAATATTAGAGTGTTTTTATGGACGATGCAACATTGGATGGAAGTTGACGTATCAATTATAAGGACTTCCCAATACTCTTCACTTAGGCCCAGAATGAATTATTTGAGGCCCAAATTGCATGGTCTTAATTTCTTGGGAGATTCACAAAAGTGGAGTGGACAATTATTTGACATGACCCAAAATGAGTTGGCAGGATTTATTTTCCTAAGAAAGTTGAGAAACCACAGTAGCACTACCGTGTGCCCTGGCACACCTAGCTAGGTGTGCCAGGGCAGATTTGCACGTGCCTCTCTCACCTCAAAAACAAGGAAATTTGGAGAGTGTAATACACATTCCTATTTTTTCTTTTTTTTAATTGCAAAATGGGACATATTACATAAATTAAAATATCATTAATTATTTATATTAAAAAAATAAAATAAAAATACTAAAATTCATAATTTTTCATTATCTATAAATAGAGACCACATTTGATAGGTTTTCGAACACAACTAATTTTTTTTTTTCATAAATTTTCATAATTTTTCGTAATTATTTTATTATACTGACATATAATGAACATGTTACATAATAAAATGAATATGTTTTCAAATATGATGAACATGTTAAAGATTGCAGATTGT
>CACSLK010005771.1:63927-75447 GCA_902706635.1 Striga hermonthica
TTCTAGTATGATCGATTCAAATTCTAGTATAGTCGAGTCAAACTTAGTATAATCGAGTCAAATTCTAGTATAGTCGAGTCAAACTTAGTATAATCGAGTCAAATTCTAGTAAAGTCGAGTCAAACTTAGTATAATCGAGTTAAATTCTAGTATAATCGAGTCAAATTCTAGTATAGTCGAGTCAAACTTAGTATAATCGAGTCAAATTCTAGTATAGTCGAGTCAAACTTAGTATAATCGAGTCAAATTCTAGTATAATCGAGTCAAATTCTAGTATAGTCGAGTCAAATTCTAGTATAATCGAGTCAAATTCTAGTATAGTCGAGTCAAACTTAGTATAATCGAGTCAAATTCTAGTTTTGTCGAGTCAAACTTAGTATAATCGAGTCAAATTCTAGTATCGTCGAGTCAAACATAGTATAATCGAGTCAAATTATAGTATAATCGATTCAAATTCTAATATGATCAATTCAATTCTACGTATTCATTTTACCAAGAAACATATTCATTTTACAAAGGAACATGTTCATTTTACCAAGACACTTATTCATTGTACAAAGTAACATATTCATTTTACCAAGTATAACTGAGTCAAACTTAGTATAATTGAGTCAAACTTAGCATAATCGAGTCTATTGTAGTATGATCGAGCCAATTCTAGTATAGTCGAGTCATTTCTAGTATGATATATTCAATTATAGTATAATCGATTTAAATTCTAATATGATCAATTCAATTCTAGTATAATTGATTCAAATTCTAGTATGATCGATTCAAATTCTAGTATAGTCGAGTCAAACTTAGTATAATCGAGGCAAATTCTAGCATAATTGAGTCAAATTCTAGTATAGTCGAGTCAAACTTAGTATAATCGAGTCAAATTCTAGTATAGTCGAGTCAAACTTAGTATAATCGAGTCAAACTCTAGTATAATTGAGTCAAATTCTAGTATAGTCGTGTCAAACTTAGTATAATCGAGTCAAATTCTAGTATAGTCGAGTCAAACTTAGTATAATCGAGTCAAATTATAGTATAATCGATTCAAATTCTAATATGATCATTTCAATTCTACGTATTTGTTTTACCAAGAAACGTATTCATTTTACAAAGGAACATATTCATTTTACCAAGAAATCAGATGTTCATAATCGAGTCAAATACTGTGTAATATGTTCATCTTACTATATAACATTTTGTAGCATGTTCATCTTATTTTGTAACATGTTCACCTTATTGTGTAAATATGTAACATGTTCATCTCATTATGTAACATGTTCATCTTATTTTATAATATGTTCATCTAAATTTCATCTTTAAAATGCAACATTCTCATTTTGTAACATGTCCATCTTATTTTATAACATGTTCACCTTGTTTTGTAAATATGTAACATTTTCATTTTATTCTATAACATATTCATCTTACTATATAACATGTTCATCTTACTATGTAACATGTTCATCTCATTATGTAACATGTTCATCTTATTTTATAACATGTTCATCTCATTTTGTAATATATCCATCTTATTTTGTAACATGTTCGTCTTACTGTGTAAATATGTAACATGTTCATCTTATTCCATAACATGTTCATCTTATTCCATAACATGTTCATCTTACTCATTTTGTAACATATCCATCTTATTTTATAACATGTTCACCTTATTTTGTAAATATGTAACATTTTCATCTTATTATATAACATATTCATCTTAAATCTTACTATACAACATGTTCTTCTTACTATGTAACATGTTCATCTTATTATATAACATGTTCATCTTACTATGTAACATGATCATCTTATTTTATAACATGTCCATCTCATTTTGTAACATGTTCACCTTATTGTGTAAATATGTAACATGTTCATCTTATTTTTTTAATTTTTTATTTATTTTTTTTATACATGTTCTTCTTATTTTATAACATGTTCATTTCATTATGTAACATATCCATCTTATTTTACAACATGTTCACATTATTTTGTAAATATGTAACATTTTCATCTTATTCGATAACATGTTCATCTTATTATATAACATGTTCATCTTACTATGTAACATGTTCATCTTATTATAGATTTGCGTCATCATCTTCTAATAACATAAATTAATTATAAAAAATAACAAATTAATTGTATTCCAAAATCTATCAAATGTGGTCTCTATTTGTAGAGAATGAAAAATTATAAATTTTGATATTTTTATTTTTATTTTTAAATATAAAATATAGTTGATAATTTAATTTATTTAATATGATATATAAAATTCATTAACCTATAAAAATAAGACACATGTCTCATTTAAACAATACTTACCTTATCTCACTTACCTTGTCCCACGCGTTTTTTGAGAGAATTGTAATTCACACAAGCTTCACCTAAGTATTTACGACTGCCGTGTGCCCTGGTACACCTAGCTAGGTGTGCCAGGGCACATTTGCACGCGCCCCCTACTCCCCAAAACTCCCCAATACTAGAGAAATTTAGAGAGTGTAGTTCACATCCCCAATTTTCCTTTTTAATTGAAAAATGGGACATATTACATAAATTAAAATATCATTAATTATTTATATTCAAAAAATATAATAAAAATACCAAAATTCATAATTTTTCATTATCTATAAATAGAGATCACATTTGATAGGTTTTTTAACACAACTAATTTTTCGTTTTTTCATAATTTTTCATAATTTTTCGTAATTATTTTATTATACTGACATATAATGAACATGTCACATAATAAAATGAATATGTTTTCAAATATGATGAACATGTTACAAATTGTAGATTGAAACAATACATATTCATCTTATTTTGTAACATGTTCACTTTATTGTGTATGTAACATGTTCATCTTATTCTATAACATGTTCATTTAATCATGTAACATGTTCATCTTATTATTTAATATGTTCATTTTATTACGTAACATGTTCACCTTATTGTGTATGTAACATGTTCATCTTATTATATAACATGTTCATTTTATTATGTAACATGTTCATCTTATTCTATAACATGTTCATTTTATTTATGTAACATGTTCACCTTATTGTGCATGTAACATGGTCATCTTATTCTATAACATGTTCATTATATTATGTAACATTTTCATCTTATTCTATAACATGTTATTTTATTATGTAACACGTTCATCTTATTTTAGAACATGTCCATCTAAATTTCATCTGTGAAAATGTAATATTTTCATCTTATTCTATGACATGTTCATCTTACTCTATAACATGTTCATCTTACTAGGTAACATATTCATCTAATCATAGATTTATGTCATAATCTTCCAATAAGATAAATTAATTGTAAAAATGATAGATTAATTGTGTTTAAAAAAATATCAAATCTGGTCTCTATTTGTAGAGAATGAAAAATTATGAATTTTGGTATTTTTATTTTTATTTTCTGATACAAAATATGAATGATAATTTAATTTATATAATATGATATATGAATTTCATTGCCCAATAGAATTGCGACACATGTCCCATTTAAAAAAAAATCCTTACCTACTTACCCCACGCACTTTTGGAGAAGGTGTATTTCACTAAAGGCCCTGGCACACCTAAGTATTTGCGGGAGAAACCACGCCACACATACAATTTGGATTGTAGAACAAGATTTATTTGGAGGGCGTGATTTATTTGTGAGCGAGGCGGACGGAAGAAAGAGGAGAACACAGAGAAAAAGAACAGCACACCTACAGACACACCCACATGAGAAGAAAAGAGGCTACACACGCGGAGGGAAGCCGCACTTGCACACGAGGAGATATTTTTATCTTCTCTCATTTATCTCTTATCTTTTATTTATTTTATTAGTATGTTAGGCTAGAATTTTTATCCAGTTTGAGGGGATGTTTGAACCCCAACTTGAATTTGTCTATGAATTTGAGGATTTATATTTATCGTTGATCAATCGAAATGCCGTATTTATTTTGTTGATGAGTTGATTCATTTTACCTATTTATAATGGTTATAAATTATGGTGTTTGATTTAGTTTGGCCAGCTAGGCTGAATATTCATAGTTTAAATGCTAGAGACGAGTCTTTAATCCATAATTGTTATTGTCTCGCTTTGCTAGTAGTAAACTATGGGTCGTGCATCTCTAGGGTAGCATGAACATAAGTTAAATGGTCCGAGCTTGTGCGTCCATTGCTTAGACAGATCTATTTTCTCAGAGATTAATGCTGCTAGTGTATTAATTCTAGAGAGCTTATTCTAGGTTGTCCACTAGTTAGGTTTAGTCGAAGAACCTATTTCGGTTAAATATTCAGTAAGGGAAAATTCAGTTAAAAGAGCTTGTTGTTAGCGAGGGTCGGTAATTCATTAGCAATATAAAGAAGGCGTCGAAATTGATTAACGATAAATTTAGATTGGGTGATAACTGAACCGAAAACTGGCCTTCTCTTACTTTATATGATTTTTATATATTTTGCTATTTTTATTTTTATAAAATAAACCCCCCCCCCCTTCCTATCGTTTTCTTAGTTTAAATTTGATTAATACGAGAATCTCACAACTTAGTTCCTACTCCTTGTGGGATTGACCCTTACTCGCCGCTACTACTAATTAGTAGAGGTTAGTTAAGGAAAACTTGTAAATTTAAATTTGTCGCGTCGCGAATCGCGATCAAATTTTGGCGCCGTTGCCGGGGAGTGGCGCAATTGAGTTATGATTTTTTTAATGTCTATTTAATTAGGTAATTAGATTAATTCTTATTTTATTTTATTTTATTTTACTTTATTTTTATTTGACACTTTTAATCCCCCTATTTTTTTGGTTTCTTTTGCAGGTGGTATTCGTATAAATGGATGGATATTGGAGCCCGAATTGTGCTTATGTTTATGACACATATTATGAAATGAAAAGAAGGGAAATAAGAGACCAACATCGTGAGGCTAAGATGTCAGCTATGATTCAAGAAGCCATTGAGAGTGTTCGTCAAGCTTTAAGGAGACCATGTCGTATGTCATACCACACGACACATCACCGATGATTGTCCATTTTTGTTCGAGAGGTATGGTGCACATAGAGCTACAGAGAGAGATAGGTATCGACAAGACGAATGGGCGTACTCGAATTTTGATAGGGACCATTACGGTTGGGGAGAGCGTGAAAATTCATTCTTTGAAAATTTGCAATATTCCAGATCGTATGAGCCTACTTATGAGCACGATGACTCTCAATTCCACTATGGAGGCTCACACTCAGAACCTTCGCTTGAACAAGAGGTTAGTCCATCTTTGATGAAGTTATTCGAGGAGTGTCAAAACTCTTTGATAACTATTAGCAAAAAGATTGGTGATGTATTGAGCGAATTGGATGCTCGAGCCAAGGGTCGACTAGCCGAAGTCAGCCACAATGATGTTGGAGACCTTAGGATGTGCAACGACACGGAGCTTGAGGTGCTGGACGAATGTAATTTCAAGCCGAGAGAAGAAGAGAATGACGAAGAAGGCGATGAGGAGCAAATTTTTTATGATATCGCCCCCCTGATAAAAACATGGTAGAATTTTCTACTGCTATCGGTGCCCCCGATAACAGCCCGCTCGAACGTGAAAACGACGCAAAAGCTCCACCAATTGCCCCGAGCATGACCAAATTTCATCTCTTCTATCTGAGATCAAACAACCAGCAACCGAGCACGTTGAAAATCAAGAGCCTTACATCCTTGAGGTGGTTTAGATTTTTCCTCTTATCAATGATCCCGGGCTAATCTTTTACCATGATCATTTGCCACCGAGAAGAAAAGATCCGGTCAAGCACCCGACACCGGACGAAGGGATCTTTCATAAGCATGGAGCTGCAAGGTTCGTGCCTCCTTTGAGGCCACCTATGAAGCCACATGGAGCGCTTGAAGAAAGCGGAGCAATAAGTCGAGCCAACGACAATAAGAAAAGGCGCTTGTTGGGAGACAACCCAATGGCGTGCGACGACCGCGGCTTCTTCTCTTTGATAAGTGAACTCCTTACTTTTACCTCATATTTTGTTCTTGTACTTGTGCAAACTCTAAGTTTGGGGAGGTTTATTCATAATATGCGTTGCTATCTTATTCACATGATCTATTTGTGTACACTACTTGTATGTGGAATTTGCGATGATGATATGAGGGTCTGTTTTATTATTTTGTGCTAGTTTAAATGACTTGAGTTGATTATATTTGGTTAAACATCTTAAGGTGTTATTGTTTTGGGATCAAGAGCATGAGAGTTGATATTTTTGTGACTTATTTATGGTGAGTTGATTTTGACTCGAATTGTGTTGTTGAGATGTGCTTATGATTATCTTAGTCAATGTTGGCTATGTTTGGTGACTTGATGTTGAAAGTCGGTGTTCGATGTTTCGTAGTCGAAAATAATGGAATAATGTGGAAGGAGAAAAATCATTGGTGGCGTTGAAAAGCCGTTGGCAAAAAAAAAAAGTTATGGGCTGCAACACCTGCCAACTCGTGGGAGCTCTAGTGTACAAATCCAATAATTTTCGTATTCAGACGAGCACGAAAGGCTAAAACCCACAGGTTGTGACGGAGTTGTCATTTCCTATTTCACAAAAAAAAAAAAATTGGAGAACGAGACATTTGAATTTCGGCTAGAAACAGAAAGGAACTAGGCTAGTTAGCAAAGGGAGGGGTGTCATGAGTTGCATTGATCAATACATTCGTTAGAGAGATTGACAAACTGTGGTGGTCACTTGAATTGACACTTGATTGTTTGAGTTCTTAGAATGATTTCATCATGAGTCCGGATTAATTGATTCGAGTTGTTTGAACTATGTACTTATGTGAAATTTTCTGAGGCCCTGAGTAATATTCCACATACTTGTTTATATCAATCTATGTGTTTTTAGTTCTAAGTTGCTTGAGGACAAGCAACAGTTTAAGTTTGGGGAGATTTGATAGGTCGAAAAATGTGCATGTTTTATAGGTTTAGTAGTGTATTTTTATACACTTAATTTATTTGCACGTTTATATTTTTCGACTTATTTATTTCTTGAATGGATTCATATACATTGATATTTTTATGTTTATTTTTAGAATATTAGAGTGTTTTTATGGACAACGCAACATTGGACGGAAGTTGACGTATCAATTATAAGGCCTTCCCAATACTCTTCACTTAGGCCCAGAATGAATTATTTGAGGCCAAAATTGCATGGTCTTAATTTCCTGGGAGATCCACAAAAGTGGAGTGGACAATTATTTGACATGGCCCAAAATGAGTTGACAGGATTTATTTTGCTAAGAAAGTTGAGAAACTCGCGCCACATATACAATTTGGATTGGAGAACAAGATTTATTTGGAGGGGCGTGATTTATTTGTGAGCGAGGCGGACGGAAGAAAGAGGAGAAAAACAAAGAAAAGAACAGCGCACCTACAGACGCACCCACGGGAGAAGAAAAGAGGCTACACACGCGGAGGAAAGCCGCACCTGCATACGAGGAGATATTTTTATCTTCTCTCATTTATCTTTTATCTTTTATTTATTTTATTTGTATGTTAGGCTAGGATTCTTATCCGGTTTGAGGGGATGTTTGAACCCTAACTTGAATTTGTCTATGAATTTGAGGATTTATATTTATCGTTGATCAATCGAAACGTCGTATTTATTTTGTTGATGAGTTGATTCATTTTATTTATTTATAATGTTTATAAATTATGGTGTTTGATTTAGTTTGGCCAACTAGGTTGAATATTCATAGTTTAAATGCTAGATACGAGTCTTTTTAATCCGTAATTGTTATTGTCTCGTTTCGCTAGTAGTAAACTATGGGTCGTGCATCTCTAGGGTAGCATGAACATAAGTTAAATGGTCCGAGCTTGTGCTTCCATTGCTTAGACTGATATATTTTCCTAGAGATTAATGCTGCTAATGTATTAAATCTAGAGAGCTTATTCTAGGTTGTCCACTAGTTAGGTTTAGTCGAAGAATCTATTTCGGTTAATATTCAGTAAGGGAAAATTCGGTTAACAGAGCTTGTTGTTAGCTAGGGTCGGTAATTCATTAGGAATTTAAAAAAGGCGTCAAAATTAAGTAACGGTAAATTTAAATTGGGTGATAACTGAACCGAAAACTGACCTTCTCTTACTTTATTTGATTTTTATTTATTTTGCTATTTTTATTTTTATAAAATAAAACCCCCCCCATTCCTATTGTTTTCTTAGTTTATGTTCGATTAATACGAGAATCTCACAACTTAATTCCTACTCCTCGCGGGATTGACCCTTACTCGCCGCTACTACTAGTTAGTAGAAGTTAGTTAAGGAAAACTTATAAATTTAAATTTGCCGCGTCGCGACGCGCGGTCATGATGTGATGTGATTTGGAGATGTGACATGTTGATTGATTTATGTTTATATTGCGACCATACCTATATGCATTATATATATGATTTATGTGCATAGCGGTAAGCAAAGTGGTATGTGCTCACTCCCACCCCCCCTCCCCCCTCACCCCTCCTCCCCCACCCCAATTCTAGGTTGAGCAGGTGGCAGGCATGACGGCGATGGGACGAGTGGCTGATCCTCATTTATGTTATTTGCTTCCGCTCTTTTATGAACATGTTGAATTGGCTTTATGAACCTATTGCATTGGTTTTATGAACATGTCGATTTGCTTTCAAACTTTGATGTTTGAATTTGTGGATTGGTTTTTGAACCCAATGAGTTGAGTTGGTTCGTTCCTTTATGGAACATGTTGAACTGGTTAGTCGTGCTGATATGATATGTTGAATATCATGTTAAATTGTTTACTTTGGGATAATGAAATCCATGTGAAAAACCGAATAATGAATCCATGTGAGTTCATATATGACTTGAACTATGTTGTGAAATGATCGTTAATGCTCATGTATATTTTGAAAATCTAAAAATGAATTTCGAAAATTATGTCTTGATTTTTGGAAAGTCCGGAACTTTTTTAAAATCAAAGTGGGGCGTTACAGGGGGAGAATAAATGATTGAAATTTTGTAAATGATATAAGTATCACACATGAATTGTGCAAATAAACTAAATGATAACGATGGAGGTGGAATATACGAAATAATATGATGGTGGAATAATACGTTGGAAGCATTGGTATCGTACAAATTACGGAAAGATTATTATATGGAATACGCGGTGTACTCTTTTTCCCTTGGTTGAGGTTTTCTCCCATTGGGTTTTCTCAGCAAGGTTTTTAATGAGACAACAGGGATGACGTATTCACATGAATAGTGTACTCTTTTTCCTTCATTAGAATTTTGTCCCACTGAGTTTTTCCTAATAAGCTTTTAACGAAGCATTTTAATGCTATAATGAGGACTACTAAATAATTAAAATAATTCCTCATAATGATAAGAATATACAAGAGTAGGTGCACTCTTTTTCCTTCGATCAAGTTTTTTCCCACTGGGTTTTCTTGGCAATGTTTTAACGGGGAAGCAGGTGGATACTTCACTAAAGATGATTTATTGTGAGGGGAGCAATGTTATGCTTCCACAATGCACAAATTTTGTCCCACTGAGTTTTCCTGAGGGAGCAATGTTGTGCTTCCACAATGCTCAAGTTTTGTCCCACCGGATTTTCCTTAAGAAGCAATATTGTGATTCCAAACTGATCAGGCTTTGTCCCACCGGGTTTTACTGACATACTGAAGCAACTGTACCTGATGGCCACAAGATACACTTCAAGATGTTCAGATTGAGCTTTGTTCAAATCAGTTAAAATATTTTTAGAAAATAGTCATTCAAGGGGGAGCGTTATAAATATTGGGTGGTTCAACCACCAACAAACCTTTTAATTATCTCATAAAATATTATATATGAATGACTAATTTGCCCCCTGATGTAATTTTATTATTACGATTGTGTCATCAAAATTTTTTTTATAAATATGAGCTTCAGTTATAATGAAAACATAACTATTTTCTCTATTCTCTCTTTCTCTCTAGTTTTATAACAACTTTCAGTTTCTTTCTTCTTACTCTTATATGCTTCTGAAAGTTCTTCCTAATAATCTTTTCTCTTAAATACTTCTGAAGATTCTTCATAATAATCTTGTTGATCTTGACTATCAACAGCACCAAACCAAGTAATTTTAGTCTTACTTCGACCAGTTTCATTCCAACTGATAATATCTTAATATAGGCCCAAATTAAAGTGCAGAAAACCAGTTTTCCCATTTTATTTTATATTCAGTTAAATCGTGTCCAACGGAGTCAACTGTTCGCTCGCTCCTAATCTTTTTTTTTCAAACGGTAAAACTGCATTAAATAAAACTTCCAAGTTTATGTACATAGCCGACGAGCCAAATGGCTGACCTTTTACAGCCAAAAACTCCCAAAACAAAACATGACAGTAAAAGGAGAGCGAGCATCACCGAAGCTTCGGCTTTGCCCTGTCCTAGCAACAAAAGAGGAAGAGAGACAAAAACACCCCAACCCCAACCCAAAACATACAGACAGAGAGAAAAAAAACAGGAGCAAGCTTAAAAATATACAAAGCAGAACACAAGCAAAAGAAGAAATATCTACACATACAAGTAATGGAGATTGCACTGACATCACTAATGGCTGACCTACATTCCATTACCCCTGCAAAACAGTCACCCTATTCCACAAGAAAGAAGAGAAAAAAAAAAGGAAAGCAGACAGAACACTAAAGAACTAAACATCTAGAACTGAAGAGAACTCTGACCACTCTAGCCTTGCCCCATGAGCTGTGTCTATCTCTGATATCCATTCTTTTCTGAAGACCCAACTGTTACGAGTTTTCCAGAGCCACCACAAAACATAGGTAGATAGAGTGATTCTGTCAGTGGCTCCAAAAAATTTTTTCATTAAGGCAATGTCCTGCCACCATGACTGAAAGTGGTTCTCTGATTTTTGCAGACCATCCCATGTCACACCTGCTAACTTCCAAACTCTGTGGGCTCTTTGGCAAGCAAAGAAGATGTGCTCCAAAGTTTCCTCTGCCTCCCCACACATGTTGCATATGGGATCCATCTGCAATCCTCATTTCCTTAGCGTGTCTTGAGTGCCAATAAACCCATGGTAGCATCTCCATACAAAAAGCTTGATCTTGTTCTTAATCTTCAAACCCCATGTGTGTTTCCAAAGCTTGGACAGGATGATCCCACTGTTACTTGCTTCAGGTTGCACCTTTGTTAATTCCTGCTTGAGTTGCAGGTTGGAGTACATAGACTTGGCAGTAAAAATCCCATTTTTATTAAATTTCCACACTATCATATTCCTACTTTGACCACCTGAACCTAACTGACACACAATACCCTCTCTTATGTTGTCCCTAACCCCCATCCATGACTTCCAAGGCCAAGAGTCATATGGTTTTGAATGAATTTCCCACAGACTCTGGCTGTGAAAGTATCTCCCTTTTAGTACCCTGCTCAACAAAAGGTTAGGACAAGTGATTACCCTCCAGATTTGTTTTCCAATTTCACTATTAAAAACCTCAAGGTTCCTAATTCCCAGCCCACCCCTCTCTCTAGGTCTTGCTATCT
>CACSLK010005870.1:9993-33273 GCA_902706635.1 Striga hermonthica
ACAAGAGAAATAAATAATTCAATCAAATAAAATAATATTACTATGGTTCGGGAGAAAGTAAGAGTATCTACTCGGACACTCCAACAGTGGAAGTGTGTTGGTTAGTCGTAGTAGTTAGAGAGATAAGAGAACTGGATACAACAACAAGAAGTTATGTCAGCTTTCGATTTTATTCATATTCCGATCAAAAACTTTATTTCTTAAAAGGATTTAATCCTTTGTCTCTCAACGAGAAATTCGAGAAAACAGATAGACTAACCAGCTTATGAAGAAGGATTTACCTAGCTCAGGAAAAGAAATCGGACAGCGAGCGCAAAGCCGAACTACAAAAAAAATATTCAGACTAAAATTCAACCTTCACCAAACGTCAAACACAAACTCAAAACCATTACAACTTAGTTTCCAACACTATCATCACTACTTTCATCATCAGGCATGCCAGATCCGACCGCAGTTCTGGTTTCTTTCCTGCAACCATCAGTGCCAAAATGATAGACGATGAATGTGTTTGGACCTCGAAGTTGGAAACACATCATCTCACTTCACTGCACATTATTATCTCTGGCAAAATCGACCCAGCCATCTGCGAAAGCAATGTTGGATCCAACACGGTCAATCATAACTGTCCATTTGAAGGCATCATCACTTTCATTGTTCTGCAGGGTGCATTGTAGCAGAACAAAATCCTTGATGACCCAGCGAATTGCACGCGGGAGATTCTAGAAAAAATGAATGTTGATAATTTTCAATTGATGAAGTAGAAATAAATTCGAAAACATAAACAAGCAAGTAATATCAGAATAGTTAAACAAGTCGTTTACCAGAGTGTTGCTACCGGGGGTCAGCAAATAAATCACGAATCGGTCTATGTCCAGCAATCTAGGTGCACAGCCAGCCATTTCCAGCACATTATTCCACCTCATTAAGCGATTCTTTTGGCAATAACTATCGTCAAAGTGAAAGAAGACGAAATTGTTAGCACTGGCCAGATTGAACAGCAAAATATCACCAGATTCTAAACGGTTAGCATGAACAAATTCATCCCATCCATGAGTGAAACATATACTTTCACCCAACATTTCGACCGTCAGGTCCCAGGAGCGCCCGCAATTAAGGACATCACTATGAACTTTAACAGAAATGGGGAGCCGCACCGCGCCAAAATATGCATTATTGGCAGGGGGAAGCACCTATTAATGACAAGCATCATCAAAATCAAGTAGCTCAAATAACAAAAAACACAAAAAAGCAAAAAAAAGCACAACATAATTAAATTAGCAGCTCAATAATAAAGTATGTATATAATAATATTATATATGTAATATATATATATATATATATAACAGTTATTATATAAATTATATATATAATATAATATATAATATATATTATATATTAACCATTATATATATATGTTATATATATATATATTATTTTCTTTATATATTATTTAGAATATATATATATTATTTGACAGTAATGGCATATAAGTAAATTCAATAACGAGCCATAATTATGCATTATGTATGCTAGAATTGTAGAGGGGCCCGTTGGGGACAAATAAAAAAAACAGAACTCGATTCTAAGTCCGTATAAGCTCGTACGAGCCCACGGCGCACGGGCGCGCAACTGGCTGCGGAAATCAAAGGGTCGCAACCCTTGGTGACCATAAGGTATCTTTTGGCCACTAGATGCATCCGTTCTCATTCGGACACGTCCCAAAAGGTGTCTTTTGACACTTAAAGGGTAAATTGCACCAAACCCCCTGTAATATACTAAATCTGCACGTTTTCCCCTTGTAATTTAAAAATTGCGTCAAACCCCCTTCTATTGTATATCTGCGTGCATACTCGCCCTTTGATGTTAACACCGTTATTTTACTACTGACGGTGTTACTTTTTCGTCGAATTTACCATTATACCCTTACTTTATCGCTGAATTTACCATTATGCCATTATACCTTTATTTTATAACTGAATTACCATTATGCCATTACTTTATTATTGAATTTACTATTATGCCATTACTGTCAAATAATATATATATATTCTAAATAAGATATAAAGAAAATAATATATATATATATGGTATGGGATACTATATACTGGACCGGTTCGCAGGGCTAATCAGAGAAAGACAGGCCGGTTCGTCGGACTACCTAAGTAAGAATGGATCAAATGATATAGTCGAGCAAGACCAGACACCTGCCGCGGAGGACATAGAAAAGATAGCAGCGACTAAGGAGATAAAAAGTGGTCGACAAATACAAGTCATTCGAGAAGCTGGTCGAGGAAGGGCGATCGAGGAGGGCGTGGACGTGTAGAACTGGTCGAATGTCGGAGTTCACAAGGAAATCTCCAGCACGTAAAGGGGAGGACACGCGGCAGACTATGAGTGGTTAATAGCCACAACAAACTCTGACATTCTCTGACAAAGGGGACGCGTTTCCTGACACCAAAGATAGTGGAGGCACGCGGTTGTATGGACGAGCAGAGGACAGTTGGCCGAACTCGCCCTGCTCGCGCGTGCAGCTCAGGTAACTCGCCCTTATAAATAGGGGCGAGAATCCTCATTTTCGGTACAATCTCTCATACTCTCACATATTTACTGATATACTTTCTCTCTCAAGATCTGACTTGAGCGTTGGAGGCTCTTCACCGGAAAACACTTCCGGTGTGGGAGTTTCGTGCAGGTTCCGCATTCAACCGGCGAGGAGAACGAGTTTAGAGCGACTTCCAGCCGGTCGGGGTGCGAGACTTGTATTATTGGTGTCGTCTGTGGGACTCTCGTTTGAAAAGTTATGTTCTGAGCTCAGCTATGGCGGACGGAGTTCCTCGAGTGAATTTGCAGTCGTCATTTGATGAAGCGTGGACGACGACAAGACCGATGGGAGCAGGACCTCCACCCGGATTCTCTGGACCATCCCGAACACCGGTGACCCCAACGTCGATGCCCCTGAGTACAGTGATCCCGGGTGGAGAAGAAGGCACGAGCAGGGAGCACGAGGCTCGTGAAGCAGCACCGACGGCATTCCTCACACCGCTGCAAGCAGGCCCGGTTGTGATGCAACAAATTGAACCAGCGGTGCAGACAGTGGTGCCACCGGTAGGAGGAGCGCCGCAACCCCCTGCTCATCAAATGGTGACCATGACGAGAGAAGAAATGCAGAGGATGATGGCCAACGCGGCGGCACAGGCTGTGCAGCAGGTTACTCACCAGACGTCCCAGGCTGCTACCACACCGACCACGGTGCCAGGAACACAAGAGGAGGACGTGTCGAGTTATGGCGGAGGAGGCGAACACAGAGATAGGGCAATGGAGAGGATGGCCGAGCAGCTCAGGCAGCTGCAGGAGAAGGTGGAAGGGAGGCCGGACAGGCGTGCTCGAGGACACCCGTTCTCGAGGGATATACTAGCTGCACCACTGCCTGCGAGTTTCCAGGAGATAAATTTCATATTTGATGGGTCGAGCAACCCGTCGAGGCATGTAAGAGCATTTGAAAACATGTCCGTTTTGCACGCGTATTCGGATCCGGTCAGTTGCAGGGCTTTTCTGTCGACCTTACGATGAGGTGCGCTCGACTGGTTCCACCAATTAGCTCCCGATTCGATCAAAGAATTTGAGGATTCGCAGAACAACTTACTAATCAATATTCAAGCGCGGTCGCCCAGGAGAAGACATACCTCACTTTGATGGTGATGCGACAAGGCGAGAAAGAGTCCCTGCAGAAATATGTTGCTCGATACAATCAAATGTGTTTGGAGGTGCCCACGACGGGCGACGAGGTGAAGGCAGGAGGGTTTATTAGAAGTCTGCGACCAGGACCATGTCGAACGTCACTGGCAAAGACGCCTGCTCGAACTTACAATGAGGTGCTCAAGAGGTGCAAGAAGTACATCAATTTGGAAGAGACAGAGGCGGAGTTCGCTAAACTCGAAGAGGTGGCGAGGCCTGATCAAATGAAGGAAAAGCCGAATTTTCCCAGGAGAGGATCACCTAGGAGAAACCCCCTAAAGAATGGCTCATCCAAGAGAGCGTCGCCCAGAAGGGAGGGGTGAAACCCGTTTCACGGAGGGCGAGAGGACCGCTGGCAAGGGCGACCTCGGTTACCCAATGGCCAACGATATAACACTTTCACTCCTATTAACGCCCAAATGGGCGAAGTCCTGGCGGCCATCAAGGAGAAGCTGGAGAGTAAGGAGGTCACGTGGCCAGCGACGAGATTTGAGGGGCCGACCAAGCCTAGATTCGGTAAATACTGCAGATTCCATAGGGATTATGGACATAATACGGAGGATTGTAGACATTTGAAAGATGAGATTGAGCGCCCCATAAGGGCAGGACATTTAAAGGAGTTTGTCATTCGGGATCGACCACGAGGAAAGGAGAAAAGGAGGTGCAGGGAGGATTCGGTAGCAAGGAGCGACAGAGACGATGATAGAGATGGT
This sequence comes from Striga hermonthica, assembly GCA_902706635.1. Taxonomy (NCBI): domain Eukaryota; kingdom Viridiplantae; phylum Streptophyta; class Magnoliopsida; order Lamiales; family Orobanchaceae; genus Striga; species Striga hermonthica. The sequence continues at coordinate 14,442 of CACSLK010005870.1, forward strand.
GACGACAGGGGGGAAAAGAGGAGTCGAGGGAGTGGTGCTCGAGAGGAGCCGAGGGTGGAGATACCAGCAAAGAGGGGCACAATCTATATGATTTCTGGAGGACCCACAGATGGGGATTCAAATAATGCGCGAAAGGGGCATGTGCGAGCTGTAAAGTGCAAGAGAGAGGAAATCGGGATAACTGGTCGAATGCCTATAATTAGCTTTCGAGCAGAGGATTCGGAAGGGATCTTATTGCCCCATAACGATGCGCTGGTTATCACGGCGGAAGTGGCTGGTTTTGATGTGAAGAGGGTGTTCATCGACACAGGAAGCTCGGTCGATGTGATGTTCTATGACTGCTTCGCGCAGATTAACAAACATCTGAATCTAGAACTGAAACCGGTAGTGACGGCCTTGTATGGTTTTAACGGAGGAGAGGTAATGCCGATGGGCGAAGTAAGTCTAACGGTGGCGTTGGGATCGGGTGATACTAGGAAGGTGAGGATGGTGCGGTTCGTAGTAGTAGGAGCGGAATCGTCCTACAATATCATATTGGGGCGGACGGGGTTGAACGCATTCCAAGCAGTTGTGTCTACATACCACATGACGATCAAATATCCTGTGGGTGAAAATGTGGGCGAGATTGCTGGAGACTAGCTCACATCGAGGAGTTGTTATCAAACCACTGTTAGCAATAACAAGCAAATGGCGAGGAAGCAAGTGAAAGGAGGGGAGCAACCGCCCGATCGACCAGGAGTATCAAGGTCGAAAGAGGAGAAGGGACGTCAAGACAAGGGAAAGGGGAAAATCGACATGCAACCAGGGGACGAGGTGGAGGAGGTCCAAATGGTGGAAGGGAAGGATGATCGAAAATTTAGAATTGGGAAAGAGCTTGGAGAGTCAGTCAGGTCGAAGTTGGTAGACTTGATAAGGGAGTTTGCGGACATTTTCGCATATACTGGGGAGGAATTGACAGGGATTGAGGCCAAGATAATCGAGCACTGGCTGAATATCGATCTTAGCGTGAAGCCGGTAAAACAGATGAGGAGACATCATGGAGCGGAGATGGACAAAATTATCGAGCATGAGGTCGAAAAGCTATTGAACGCTGGGCACGTTAAGAAGATTCAGTTCCCTGAGTGGCTATCTAACACGGTAATGGTATCCAAATCGGGAGGAAAGTGGAGGATGTGTATCGATTTCCGTAATCTAAATAAGGCTTGCCCGAAGGATCTATACCCGCTGCCAAGGATCGACCAGCTGGTGGACTCCATGGCGGGATGCGAGTTGCTCAGCTTGATGGACGCCTCACAAGGGTACCATCAAATCCCCTTGGCAAAGGAAGATTGGAAGAGGGTGAGCTTCATAACAAGCAGAGGCACCTATTGTTATGTGGTCATGCCATTTGGACTGAAGAATGCCGGGGCCACTTACCAGAAGTTGGTCGACCAGATTTTCAAGGACCAGTTGGGGAGGAATATGGAGGTATATGTCGATCACATGCTGGTAAAGAGCAAAATGGAGGTAGACCACGTAAGCGACCTAAGAGAGACTTTCCAAACACTGAGGAGGTTCGGTATGAAACTTAATCCGGCTAAGTGCTCATTTGGCGTAAAATCAGGGAAGTTCTTGGGATACATGGTGACAAAGCGGGGAATAGAGGTGAATCCCAAGAAGGTGAGAGCGGTAATCGAGATGAAGCCACCAGCCAGTGTGAAGGAGGTCCAAATTCTAACTGGTCGAATAGCGGGGCTGAGCAGATTCATTTCCAAGGTAGCTGAGAAGAGCAGTCCCCTGTTCAAAACCCTCAAGAAGAGATCGAAGTTTCAGTGGATGGAGGAAGCCCAGAAGGCCTTCGAGGAGTTGCAAGAAGTGCTGGCAAACTTGCCCTTACTAGCTAAGCCAACACAGGGAGAAGAACTTGTGCTTTACATATCGGTGGGCGAGAACGCGGTAAGCTCGGTGTTGCTGCGAGAAGAGGGAGTGGCACAATTCCAAATATACTATGTTAGTCGGGTGATGCAGGGAGCAGAGTTGAGATACTCGGAGATTGAGAAATGAGCATTGGCGGTGGTCGTGACGGTCCGAAAACTGAGGCCATATTTTCTAAACCACAAGGTCAAGGTGCGCACAAACATGCCATTGGAGCAGACTTTAGGTCGACCAGCAGTATCTGGTCGACTAGTGAAGTGGGCGGTCGAGCTGAGCGAGTACTCTATAACCTACAAGCCAAGAAGGGCAATCAAAGCGCAGGTCTTGGCCGATTTCATATGGGAGGGTACGAAGGAGGAAGGAGACGAGGAAGGCATGTGGCAATTGTTCGCAGACGGCTCAGTGTCGAGGAGTGGGGCTGGCTTGGGGATAGTCTTGATTTCGCCCAAAGAGGATTACTTAGAATTTGCCGTCAAAGTAGGATTCCGGGTATCAAACAATGAGGCAGAGTACAAAGCGGTTTTAAAGGGGTTACAATTGGCCCTGGCCGGGGGTGCACGAAAAATCTAGGTCTATTCTGACTCCCAATTAGTGGTCGGTCAATTTGAAGAAGGGTTCAAGATCAAAGAAGATCGGCTGCAGCGTCATGTGGACAACATGAGGAAGTTGAAGGAGGAGTTCGGGTCGTTTGAATTAATACAGATACCTCGGGGGGAGAATGGTCGAGCTGACTTGCTGTCTAAAATCGCCCAGAATTTGGTAGATTATAAGAGTAGGAGTGTGACCCTGCTCCACATGGAGAAGAGTGCGGCTGTAGCCGAGGTGGCAGAGATCGAGGAAGTAGAATATTGGAGGGCCCCAATCCAGAAAGAGTTGCGAGAAGGAACCATAAAGGTGGTGAGGAGATTTTTCTAGCAGGGTGGGGTCCTCTACAAGCGATCATATGCAGGTCCACATTTGAGGTGTGTATCAAAAGAGGAGGGTCGGTATGTTGTACGAGAGGTGCATGAGGGGTGCTGTGGCGATCACAGCAAAGCCGGAGCCATGGTCGCAAAAATCCTACGAGCAGGGTACTTCTGGCCGACAATGAAGGCGGACGCTAAGGAAATGGCCAGGAGATGCATGTAGTGCCAGAAACACGGCCCACTCATACACCAACCGGCAGAGATGATGACCACGATGAGCGCGCCAATTCCGTTCGCGCAATGGGGAATCGACCTTGTAGGTCCAATGCCACAGGCGACGGGGCAGCGGAAATTTTTAATTGTGGCAGTTGACTACTTTATGAAATGGGTGGAAGCCGAGCCGTTGGCCAAAATTACGGAAGAAAAAGTGATCCAATTCCTTTACAATAACATTTGTTGTCGATTTGGGGTCCCTAAAGTTCTGATATCTGATAATGGAACTCAATTCAACGGCAAGCAGGTGAGGGCATGGTGCGAGGAAATGGGCATCGAGCAGCACTTTGCCTCCGTCGCCCACCCACAGGCCAACGGGCAGGTAGAGGTGACCAACAGGATCATCCTAAGCGGACTAAAAACAAGACTGGAAAAAGCTTCAGGGGCGTGGGTGGATGAGTTAACATCCGTGCTCTGGGCGTATAGAACCACTCCAAGGTCGACCACCGGCGAGACGCCCTTTAGCTTGGTGTATGGGATGGAGGCACTTTTACCAGTTGAGCTGGAGCTACAATCCCAACGATCGAGCACTTATAACCAGGAGCAGAATGAGGAACATATGCTAACTACCCTGGACACTATTGAGGAACTCAGAGAGCAAGCCTCGACCAGAGTTGAAGCATACAAACAACGGATGAGAGCAGCACATGACAGGAAAGTGAAGATCTGACGATTCCAGGTGGGAGATCTGGTATGGAAGAGGGTAGATGTGCTCAAGCATGTGGGAAAGTTAGAACCTAATTGGGAAGGGCCATGCTTGGTCGAAAAGGTTCATGCAGGAGGGGCATACTCGCTGAAGGACGCTGAAGGCAGATCACTGGCCAAGTCGTGGAATGTAGCCAATCTTAAAAAATATTATGTGTAAATTTTTTTCTTCTCATGTTCGAGCAGTTGAATCGCTGTAATCCTCGTGCAGAAAATTATCAAAACGGTCGATTTCTGTATTGAAATGTTCCTCCCTGTCAATGTTATTAATTTGTTTCGAATATGATTGCGAACGAACTCCATTTGGTTTATTCAACGACGTTGTGCATACTTTATATGATCACAAGAAGACGCTCACGAGGAACGCCGATCACTCACGCGATCTTCCTCCTTAAAAGAGACAAAAGTCCTTCGTTTATGGAACACCCCGATCAAGGGGTGGGCGAAGGTCGCTTGTTTTCGGTACATTCTAAGGGGTGGGCATGTGGTCGACAACGTCCACGCCTCCGGGCTGGACGACCACAATGTTTTTGGAACATACCCTAGGGTGGGCAAGTGACAAGACCAAAGTCCTTCGTTTATGGAACACCCCGATCAAGGGGTGGGCGAATGTCGCTTGTTTTCAATACATTCTAAGGGGTGGGCATGTGGTCGACAACGTCCACGCCTCCGGGCTGGATGACCACAATGTTTTCGGAACATCCCCTAGGGTGGGCAAGTGACAAGACCAAAGTCCTTCGTTTATGGAACACCCCAATCAAGGGGTGGGCGAAGGTCTCTTGTTTTCGGTACACGCTAAGGGATGGGCATGTGGTCGACAAAGCCCACGCTCGCGGGCTGGACGACCACAATGTTTTCGGAACATCCCCTAGGGTGGGCAAGTGACAAGACCAAAGTCCTTAACAAGGAGCACACTTCAACATATTGGACGATGATTAATTGGGCGACAATTAATTGCGTTGCGTTTCTATGGTTCATACTCATTTAAGAGCAGCAAGTGATGACTATGGTTTATCATATGATGGTGCGATGATTAACTGCGATGGCGAAGGACATCAAGAACAACGATGATCAGCATATTCATAAGGAGCACACATCAACATATCTACAAGAAATCATAATACAGAGCAACACAAGAGAAGGAAAGTAAAAGCATCACACAACACGAAGAAAATGGAATTAAGGTTTTCATTCCATGACAAATACAAGATTACAAATCGAATTGAAATAAAACATGAAGATACATCGCCAAAGCATTTAAAACTATTTCGGAGGAGCAGCGGTGGATGGAGCAACGCCGGTCGACTGCGTGGCGGTGGTAGAGGACGTAATTGATGACGCAGTAGCAGATGACCGCGCAGCGGAAGTCGACTGAGCAGAGGAGGCCGACGACATGGCAACAAAAATCGAGGGAGTGTTTGCAACTGACGAGGCAAAAGCAGCAAACCCCAACTGAGCCGCCGTGGTCGACTGGACGACCGCAGAGGAGGCGGAAGCAGGGGTGGTCGAATGCGAGGAGGCAGTTGAGGAAAGGGAGGCGGTTGTAGAATGAGCGATAGCAGAGGCTGACGGATTGGACGTGGACGACGGAGCATTACTGGTCAGAGGCTGAGGAGGAAGGATGGCCACCGCGAGGCGGACCAAGGGTGCCTCGCCGGCCTTGGCAGGTCGAACGAACCCTTCAAGGAAGGATCCCCCGCCAAAGTCCGCTCTAATGACGCGGTCCACCAAGGATGCTCAGCAGGCAAACTGGGATCACCGACGAAGTTAGAGGGAGCAGAGGGAATCGCCTAGCTCGCCGGTGAACCCCATCTCCTTCAGATGGCGCTCGACCTCCTCCATGCTATAAGTGTAGAAGTCCATCCCCATCTCAGCAGCCTCTTTGAGAAAAGCCGTCGAGCAAAGGTAATCTTTGATCAACTGCTCTCGATAGGCCCGGAGAAAATTCTGGCCAACTTGTGTCCTCCACAGGGCCCGACGAGATTGCTCGATCGCAGTGATAGCAGCGGCCTCAACCTCTTTCTTACGACTAGCCTTCTCCGCCTCGAGAGCCTGGTCCTTGCCCTTCAGCGCGTCCTTATACCGCTGCTCATCCTTTTTTAGCTGCTCCGCCAAGGCGTGGCGTGTCTTGAGTAGGTCCTCGTTCTCGGCCCTCAACCTCCTATTCTCCTCCTCGAGACGCCTATTGTTGCCCTCGAGCAGGGGAATTGGGCGACCAGTGCTATTTAGCGTTTCCTCGAGGAGAGGCACGATGGAGGCCAGAGTCTGTAGCAAGAATAAAAATAAGTACAACACAGGGCAGGATGCTCGAAAATAATGTTAAGAAGGAAATGTACCTGCGTCACTGCACGAACGGCGTACTCGGCCTGATTACGACGATTCACCCCCCAGCGATGTGTATCGTCGAATGGTAGGAAGCTCATCAGCTGACACAGTCTCTCGAGGGCCAGCGGACACAAGTAAAAGAGAAGAATACGAGGGAGGAGGGTTCCCAGAAGAAGCAGCTTCGAGTTGTGGTCGCTTGGGGGAAGGCAGAGGGTTAGCGGAATGAGGACCAGTCACCTCGGTTCGAGGACATTTATTGGAGGCGTCGCCCTCTTTTGTCGAGTGGGAGGGATGGCGCTCGACTTGCCTAGGAGGAGGAGAAGGAGCCCGTTGCTTGCTCGAATAGGAAGAGGCACCGACACCAGACTTCTCTGATTGAGAGACCACGTCTTTGGTCGAAGACTGCCCCTTGGCCTTCTCGACGGTGGCCGGAGTATCCCTATGAACAGACCTCCTATCACCAGATTTCTTCAAGTCCAGCTTATGCAAAAATCCCTCTGCACAAGTAATAGAGTTAGTCAGAAGTTGGTCGATAGCATTAAACAAATCTAAGGCATGATGATAACTCGAGCACCATCTCGAGCTGTCTTATTAACTTCAGCAAGTTTGGGGTCAACGCGGATTTGGAGAATGGTCTCGGCGAGAGGGGGAGAAAACGCCTTATGGGTCAAAATTCCACAGTAATTGAGAAGGTTATCATTTTCGAGTAAAGGAGTAGAAGCAACAGGATTGGAGTTCCACACTTGTATCCGTCTGTCAAAAAGTGGGTTAGCAGTAGGGCGAGCAGGTTTTATAGGCACCTCGGTGAGCCAAGGAATGGGTGCCCAAGGGTAAGGCTGCGGGGGGCATATATACACAAACTAGTCTTTCCACCTCGGCACATTGGATGGTCGATCAGTAATAAAACAGGCTTTATTCCGGCTTTTCAAATAGAGGTCGTCTGACTGTTTGGAAGCAAAGTAGCAGTATACAAAAAAGTCTAAATCTACTCTACCCATGCGGACTATGGACAAAATAATAAAGGACGCTAATGTCCTAAAAGCGTTGGGGGTGATTTGGTTGAGAGGCAGGCCATATAGGCCGCACAGGTCAAGCAAGGCCGGGCAGATGGGGAAACGGAGGCCTAGGTCGAAATGGGCGCGGAAGAAAGTGTAATAGCCCTCAGGAGGGTTATCGAAGGTATCATCGTCATCAGGAGTGCGAGCGGCCCCAGGATGGCCAATTGCATCAAAGTCGAGACGGGAAGCGCTTGTAGATGGTTTAGAGGGTTTGGACCGTTTGGATGGCTTAGGATGAGGGGAGTGAGAGGGCATAGTCGAAGAAACGGGAACGCGAGCAGAGAGCGGGACATGGTCTTGAGGACCATCCTCGTCTTCAATCTCGTCATCCTGACCGATAGCTCGACGAGCACGCTCGGTGGGAGGAGAAGAAGGGCGACTGGTGACCTCATCTTCAGGCTGGTCGACAAGATAGGTGGAGGGAGAAATGGCAGTGGCTGTAGGGCTATCGCTGGTCATCGCAGGGGGAAGAACGAAAATGGGTTCAGGTTGAAGAATCTCTTGCACGGAATCACTCGATAGGCTGAGGGTCGCAGAAGAAGAAGGGAAAGTTAGGTCCTTCCCGCTGTGTCGGTCATTCTCACTCAAAGTAGCAGAATATGAGATAAAAGAAAGAAAAACTATAATTAATCAAAGGAAGGAGTAAAAGCAGAGAAGAAGGCGGAAAAAAGTGAAGGAGAGCACAGCGGGAAGGACGAACAATGGACGGAGCCAGAATCGAGAAGAGGTTCGAGGAAGAGAGGAAGAACCCAAAAAATTAGAAGTTAACAAATATAAATTGAGAAAAGGATAAAGAAGACTTACTCATGGCGAGCGGCGGAGAATATGCAGAGAAGATGGAGGACTCAAGGTTGCAGGATGCTCGACGATTGCAGAAAGCTCTAGTGCGATGAAATGCAGCGGTGAAGAAAAGGGAAAAGTTTCCCCAAGAAGGGGTATTTATAAGGGCAGAGAGGGAAAGGGAGGAATTGCCGACCGTAAGATTAAAAGCAGGAAATCCAACGGCAGGAGGAGAAGGGGCGCATAAGTAGGCGCGAGGCTCGAGACAACGCGTGCCACGAGGTCATCATTATTCCTGAGCAAATGAAAAGACGCGTCCCAAAAAGGCGAACAAGTGGCGAAGGTTGAAATTCAAAAAGCGTAAAGTGGCGGCTAGAAAAGAAAGCAAGCGTACAAAAGAAGCAAATGGGTCGATGGTCGAAAACAAAGCAACAGAACCTCCTCGACATAGACCGAAGCCTACTCTTAGATCGAGCCGTTCAGACTCGACCAGAGTGGGGGGCCCTAGATGATATGGGATACTATATACTGGACCGGTTCGCAGGGCTAATCAGAGAAAGACAGGCCGGTTCGTCGGACTACCTAAGTAAGAATGGATCAAATGATATAGTCGAGCAAGACCAGACACCTGCCGCGGAGGACATAGAAAAGATAGCAGCGACTAAGGAGATCAGAAGTGGTCGACAGATACAAGTCATTCGAGAAGCTGGTCGAGGAAGGGCGATCGAAGAGGGCGTGGACGTGTAGAACTGGTCAAATGTCGGAGTGCACAAGGGAATCTCCAGCACGTAAAGGGGAGGACACGCGGCAGACTATGAGTGGTTAATAGCCATAACAAACTCTGACATTCTCTGACAAAGGAGACGCGTTTCCTGACACCAAAGATAGTGGAGGCGCGCGGTTGTACGGACGAGCAGAGGACAGTTGGCCGAACTCGCCCTGCTCGCGCGTGCAGCTCAGGTAACTCGCCCTTATAAATAGGGGCGAGAATCCTCATTTTCGGTACAATCTCTCATACTCTCACATATTTACTGATATACTTTCTCTCTCAACATCTGACTTGAGCGTTGGAGGCTCTTCACCGGAAAACACTTCCGGTGTTGGAGTTTCGTGCAGGTTCCGCGTTCAACCGGCAAGGAGAACGAGTTTAGAGCGACTTCCAGCCGGTCGGGGTGCGAGACTTGTATTAATATATATAACATATATATATAATGGTTAATATATAATATATATATTCTTTATTATATTATATATATAATTTATATAATAACTGTTATATATATTACATATAATATATATAATTTAATATATAATATATATTATATATATAATATATTATAATTTAATATATAATATATATTATTATATATTAATTTATAATATATTATCTAATATATATATATATTATTTTATATTATATAATATATAATATAATATATATTATAATGTATAGTAATATATTCTTATTATATATTGTATATATAATATATTATAAATATAATAATTTATATAATATATATAATTTATATAATATTATATAATATAATATTATATTATATAATATATATATAATATATATAACGGTTTTTATATAAATTTTATAATATTATATATATTATAATATTATAATAATAATATATATATAGTATTATAATAATATTATAACAATATTATATTATTATATTATAATAATATTATAATATTATATAATATTATAATATTAAATAATATAATATTATATATATTATAATATTAGCAACATAATTACCAGGAAATGTTCATTTGTGGGACGAATAAGACTGATAAATGTCGGCAACGCTGCGATATAGTTTGCCATTTTCTGATTTTGGATTTACTTCGCGGTTGCTGGGGAGGTTTTACTTTGCGATTTACTTTGAGAATTCAGTAGTTGTTGATATTGTTAGAAGTATGCTGTAAAAACTATGTTTTGCAGATTTTATCAATTCCATTTTGATCTGGCCATCATGTTTCGGTCAAAGTACATATGTTTGCAACTTATTTATTTATGCAATACATACTCCATGTCTTATATTGAGGTAGTATGGTTCGAAGTGTTTCGAACAGAAAGATCACTTATCGGTTCCTTATAAGACTAAATCATTCGTTCACAGTCTAGACTGGCAGTGAGACCCCACTTTGAAAAAAGACTGTAGTGTATTCTTGATTCAATTGGTCTTTGACTAGAGAATTACACTAGCACTTATGTTAAGTGTTGAACCGGACGCGGAAGGCAAACGCTATGAGACTCACTGACCGTTGTTGTAACCTCGTCCTTCAGTGATTGATGCGTTCTCTTAAGCTGTAAGATAATATTAAATAGGCATATATTTTTATTTCTTATTTATTTGATTTACCAATTGATTCCTATTTTATTAGGATGACATACGAGGTATTTTGGTAAGTAAGAATAATTATATGATGTGCTATTATAAATTATTTACGGTCACTATGTCCTAGTGTGCTGGATTGATGACGTCCCCGAAATGAGCTCAAGAATGTACGTTATGTTAAACCCTGCAGGTAGACGATTGTCTGACATAATGGGTAAGGATCTGAGTGGTACTAATTTCATAAATGAATAAGAAGTTGATTAATTATTTTGTTAGTAATTTAATTAATCAACGGACATTATATCTTAAACATAGGGAGGTAAATCGATCAATCGGATTAATTTTATTTAATCATGGAGACTCAATTTTATTGGTAAAATAGTGGCTAAATGGAGAGAGCAATAATATTACACTAGTGGGATGTTTTATTATTTAATTCCATTAAATAGGAATTAATTTTATTCCATATTAATTAATTAATTAGGAGAATAAAATTCCTACTAGAATCTTCTCTTGGGATTAGGAGACTTGGGAGTCTTCTAAAAGATGGAGATTAGTAGGAAATATATTTCCTACATTATATTATTAATTGGAATAAAATTAGGTTTCCTAAATTAAGAATTAATTCTATTCCATGATTATTAATTTAATTAGGAAAGGTATTCCTACAAGGATCCTCTCTAATGTTAGGAGACTAAGGAGTCTTCTAGAAGAGATGGATTAGTAGGAGATCTCCTTCCTACATTGACTTAGTATTGGATTAGAATTAGGATTCTTAGGCCTAATGGAATAAACCCATATTTAGCACCTCCTTAAGGTCCCTAATGGAGCCTATAAATGCACCATGTCCCAACCTCTCCTACATAGATGTGTTGGCCGATTTTCTCCTCTACATACGCGTGAAAAATATCTTAGTTTGAGAGTTAGGCAGATCCGATTAAATGGTCCACCAAGTTTGATCGAAGTAGGTGTTTAGGTAATCCATTAGAAGGCTTTTTGGTACAATATATTGAGCCTTTAATTCTATATTTTTTGGTCACCATCTTCACCGTTCGCCACAGTCCGCCGCCGTCGACAACCGCCGAAAAATCGCCATCACCGCCGGAAGCCGTCCGTGACCAGCCGATCGCAACCGCGAGTCATCACCCGCAGTCCGCCCAGCCAGTCGTCGTCCCAGCTCCCAGCAGCGACGCCCAGGACCACCGCACGAAGGCCTGATGCCCGTTCGTGCAACACCACGATCGCCGATCGCTCTCAGCACGCAGTCGCGCATCGCCCGTTCGCACCTACTGCTCGCTGTTGCCGATCGCGAGATCCCAGCGCGCGCCAGTTCACGCGCGCATATTCCTCGCACGCCCAGGAGTCTTGCTGCCCACGCCCGCATTCGTCCACTCGCCAGCACTAATCCACAAGCGTCCAGGACTCCCGCAATGCACGCGCGTGATCTGCCTGCCAGCTCCCAGCGCCCGACGCTCGCCAACTGCTGTCCGCAACACGCGCGCCTGCGCCCAGCGCCCGACGCGCACCTGCCGCTGCAACCCGACGCCGAGACCCGCGTGCTGTTCGACCGAGGCCCGTTTGACGTGTCGATTAGAATCGACTAAAGGCCAAACCTATCCACCCATTAGGTTGTGGTGATCAGACGAACTTCATCAACGGTACTCTACATCGTCTCAGAGTCGGCAAAAATTTTAAAAGGTAAACGTCCATATCCTAACTATAGATTCCGTTAGGATTTATTTCGATAAGTTCAATACTGTGCATGTTGTTTGACGTACCTAACAAAACCCAAGAACTGGTATCAGAGCCCAGGCTTAATGCAAACTCGTGCACAGTTTGAATTTTGGACTTTGCTTGTCTACATGAATTATGTGCGTACGGACGCAGCGGCATAGTAGATTAGAAATTGCAATAAGTTTTTACAGGTTTTCGAATCCGACTATTGTGGCCCGTATGTATGGATTTTAATTCATGTTGAATGTATGCTATTTTTACAGCCTTGTACATGTCAAGGAATTTTTGGGTTGGTGAATGCTTGTAATAAATTATTCACGCGGTGGGACACTGCATAGTTTATTGCTCTCATAGAAACTCAAGTACAGCTCCTGCGTGGGTCATAGGATTAATTATGTAATTGTTGTTTATATTATTCGTTATTAATCCAGCGGGCGTGGACCAACCTTGACGGGGCGAGGCGATAAACACGTATACGGATGCCATGGTGATGATCTAATGGTGAATTTCCCGGAGACGACCAATTCAGTGGGAGTCACTGTGAAAGGGGAGTTCTAATACCTGAAACGGAGGACACACTCAACAAGGACAGGACTGTGTTTTCTCCGTAACAATGGAGATTGATTAATGGCCATGATAATTGGATTATAGTTCCTAGTTTATTATTGATCATTAATCATGCATGTTTTATGTGATTGCTTATCTGCAAATACACACATGTTTTCGAAAATCCCATAAAATATAAATTATAGGGTAAATAATATTTTCCAACCTGTACTATACGTGCTTTTGGGATTTTCAACCTAAAGTATTATTTGTTGTAAAATGCAACCTGAACTATATATACAATCACTATTTGCACGCTCGACCACATCTTGACCATACACGTGTCCTTTTTAGCTGTTGATCGAATGGTCAAAAAGTAGTCGAGCATGCAAATAATTATATATATGTAGTTCAGGTTGCATTTTACCAAAAAAAATATTTTAGGTTGAAAATCCCAAAAGCACGTATAGTACAGGTTGGAAAAAATTATTTACCCTAAATTATATTAAGTGTGTAATGGGTTGAAATAAATTACATCCAAGGCCTCCATTATAGGTTTGTCAGTGAAGTGATTTAATTCGAGCCCAAAGGAAGTTTTATTTCACAGTTCACAAGGACGAATCTCCTTCGGGATGGTTATAGTGAGCTATTTCAAAAGCGTACGGGTCACCCAAAGGTGGACGTATAATTTTGGTAGTAAACTTAGTACCAATGAATGGGTTACGCTTAAAGTGCAAATAATTACGATAGTCCCAAAGAATAAGGTCATTTTTATTCTTTTATAAAGTTAAGTGCGCTGGCCAAAAGATGAAACTGACTATTAGTTAAGTATTGCTCGGCAGTATGTTAAGCTAATGGGATTTATCCTTCCTCTTGCGGATGTTTGAACCGTAGACGTCCACACTCCGTGGCCTGCGTGAATTCGGTGTTTTGAGGTGTTGGTGAATTTATTTTAATGTTGTTACATGGGATCAATATTTGATGTATAAATTCAAAACCACTTGACTGAGTAAAGACTATGTTTGCATGATCCCAGGAATTCAAAATGTCTTTCAATCCGTTGTCCATAATTCTCAAAGAAAACAAACTTGTTGGTCCCAATTATATTGACTGGAAAAAGAACTTGGATATTGTGTTAACTGCTGAAGGGTACAAATTTTCTACTGTTGAGGCTTGTCCGGCTGTGCCTGCTGACAATGCACCAGACCAAGAGAAAAAAGAGTATGCTCGGTGGAAAAAGGCTGACGAGATGGCGAATTGTTACATCTTGGCATCTTTGTCAAATGTACTTCAACATCAACATCAGTCTATGAACACTGCAGCAGAGATGCTTCTCAATCTCAAGGAGTTATTTGGTCATCAGTCGCGGGCTGCCCGACAAGAAGCCATGAGGGTTCTGATGAACATGACCATGCGCGAGGGCACTCCCGTAAGAGAACATGTTCTTGATATGATGGCCTAGCTGAATGAGCTGGAGGTTCTTGGGGCTTTTATTGACGGGAAAACCAAGGTCAATATAGTGCTCCAGTCTTTGTCGAAGAGCTTCGAGCAATTCCAGTTTAATTAAAACATGAATAAGATGTTGATGACTCTTCCGGAACATGTCTCTGAACTTCAGTCGGCAAAGGGCCTGTTTCGTCAGAAGACCCAAGCTATGGTGGCCCAGCGGGGAGGAGCTTCCACTTCTAAGGCTCCTAAGGGCAAGAAGAGGAAGAAGTCCGCAGGAAAGGGCAAGGCGGTCATGAGTGACGCGCAACCTCGACAAAAAGCGAAGAAGCCAAACTGCCACAATTGCCAGCAGATAGGACACTGGAAGGCAAACTTCCCTTTCCCCAAGAAGTCCGATAAAGGTACACCTTTTGTTTTAGTCGTTGAAACATGTTTAACGGTGTTATCTACCAGTACCTGGTGTGTAGATACAGGGGCCACTGATAATGTCTGCAATTCATTGCAGGGGTTCCAGGAAACCAAGCGACTTAGGGAATGAGAAGTTACCATCTACTTGGGTGATTCTAGTAAAGCGTCAGCAGTTGCAGCGGGAGACGTCTATTTAGATTTTGGCTTAGATAGGTTTCTAGTTTTGAAAGATTGTCTTTATGTTCCTTGTTTTAGAAAGAATTTGATTTCAGTTTCTAAGTTGTTTATGAACGGTTTTTCCGCTACGTTTGATAATAAAGTTGTTATTCATTTTGGCAAAAATTTCATATGTTCTGTTTCATTAGTTGACAATCTATAAATTCTAGAATCTAAGTCATCTCCACTGCAACAGAAACAATTACTTAATTCATCATCTAATCTGAATAAGAGAAAAGAACCTTCTAAAATGAACGAAACATATCTTTGGCATCTAAGACTTGGTCATATTAACCTTAGGAGGATTCAAAGGTTGGTAGCAGACGGGCCCTTGGGGTCGTTAGAAGTCGAGGCTTTTCCAACTTGTGAGTCTTGCCTGGAAGGTAAAATGACTAAGAGGGTTTTTAGTTCAAAGGGACATAGAGCCGAAGATGTGTTAGAGCTAGTTCATTCCGATCTATGTGGTCCTGTGAGTATTCAAGCGAGAGGTGGTTTCGAGTACTTCGTTACGTTTATCGATGATTACTCGAGATATGGGTACATTTTCCTTCTGCACCACAAGTCTGAATGCTTCGAGAAGTTCTTGGAGTATAAGGCAGTTGTGGAGAAGCAGTTAAGAAAAAGTATCAAGTCATTACGATCCAATCGTGGTGGCGAGTATCTCACGAATGAATTTAGGAACTACTCCGGCTGACTGCGCCTGACACGCCTCAGCAGAATGACATAGCAGAACGGAAGAACAAGACTCATATGGAAATGGTTAGGGCAATGATGAGTTATAGTACATTACCAGATTCGTTTTGGGGATATGCCCTAGAAACAACGGTATACATTCTGAATAGAGTACCTTCTAAATCAGTACCGTCTACACCATTGGAGTTGTGGTCTGGGCATAAGCCTAGTCTAAGGTATCTCAGGATTTGGGGTAGTCCAGCACATGTGCTGAGAGCCGATACTGATAAGTTTGAACCGAGATCAGAAGTAAGGATGTTTGTGGGATATCCTAAGGAAACGAAAGGCGGTCTATATTATAGTCCCGAGGACCAGAAAGTAATCGTTAGCACGAATGCTAGGTTCTTGGAAGAAGACTATGTTTTAGATCATAAGCCTACTAGTAGACACGTTCTTGAGGAGTTAAATGGAGTAAGTACGTCAATACCGAGTGCGCTAGATGTTACACCATAAAGTACTGCAACACATATCGCTGATGATGCACCTGAGCAGGTAGTACCTCGTCGTAGTGGGAGGGTTGTCCGGCAGCCTGAACGGTTCATGGGTCTGGGAGAGTCTTCTGAGGCCATCCCGGACGTTCTTGAATCCCACCCATGGACATACAATGAGGCACTCCAAGATCGGGACGCAGAGTCTTGGCAAAAGGCGATGAAATCTGAAATAGAGTCAATGAACACTAATCAGGTCTGGGATCTTGTAGAGCCACCCAGTGGTGTTCGCGCCATTGGATGCAAGTGGGTCTATAAGAGAAAGAGAGGAGCAGATGGGAAGGTTGACACCTTCAAAGCTAGGCTTGTTGCGAAAGGATACACTCAAAAAGAAGGGATCTATTATGAGGAAACCTTTTCGCCAGTAGCCATGCTCAAATCTATCAGGATTCTCTTGGTTGTGGCCGCTCATATGGATTATGAGATTTGGCAAATGGATGTTAAGATCGCTTTCCTTAACGGGAATTTAGACGAGGACATCTATATGCAGCAACCAGAAGGATTCATTGCAAAGGGCCAAGAGCATCTGGTTTGCAAGCTGAAGAGGTCCATTTATGGGCTGAAGCAGGCTTCGAGGTCTTGGAACATCCGTTTTGATGAGGTTGTCCAATCGTATGGATTTACCCAATGTCCGGATGAGCACTGTGTGTACAAGAAAAGTGATGGAAACGTGGTGGTGTTTCTAGTGCTATACGTGGATGATATTCTTCTCATTGGAAACAGTGTGAAGATGTTATCAGATGTAAAGGTATGGTTATCCAAGCAGTTTGATATGAAGGATTTGGGTGAAGTAGGACATGCTCTCGGAATCAAGGTCATTCGCGACCGAGAGAAGAGAAAGTCTTGCTTATCCCAATCTACATACATAGACACTGTCCTAAAGCGTTTCAACATGCATGATTCCAAGAAAGGGGATTTAACCTTTCGACACGGAATACCTCTATCTAAGAAGATGTCCCCAAAGACGCCTCAAGAGATAGAGGACATGAAGGTAGTTCCTTATGCATCGGCAGTAGGAAGCCTCATGTATGCTATGTTGTGCACGCGACCTGATATTTGTTATGCCGTGGACATGGTAGCAAGATATCAGAGTAATCCAGGACCGGAACATTGGTCAGCGGTAAAGCATATACTCAAGTACCTACGTAGGACTAAGGAGAACATGTTGATTTACCAGGTAGATGAATTGCTTCCGTTGGATTACACCGATTCTGACTTCCAGGCAGACCGGGACGAAAGCAAGTCAACCTCAGGGTTTGTGTTTACTTTAGGAGGAGGAGCCATAGTATGGAGGTGTGTCAAGCAGAAATGCGTGGCAGACTCAACCATGGAGGCTGAGTATGTAGCAGCCTCAGAGGCAACAAAAGAAGCTGTCTGGCTCAGGAATTTTCTCCTCGACCTTGATGTGGTACCGAGTTTGCCCGCTGCGATTAGAGTGTTTTATGATAACAGCGGAGCAGTAGCAAATTCGAAGGAGTCACGGACTCATAAAGCGAGTGAACACATAGAGCGCAAGTACCACCTGATACGAGAAATCGTTGGACGAGGAGAAGTCGTTGTTGCCAAGATACAATCAGAGGACAACCTAGCAGATCCTTTACGAAGAGCCTACCGGCGAAAGTCTTTACAAGACACGTAGAAAGAATGGGAGTGAGATGTTAGGGCAACATAGTATACTAGTCTTTGAGAATTAGATTGAAGAAATTGTGGTTATTTTGTTTAGCCATGAGCTTATAAAGCATAAGTGGGAGATTGTTAGAGGTATGCTGTAAAAGCTATGTTTTTTAGATTCTATCAATTCCATTTTGATTTGGCCATCATGTTTCGGTCAAAGTACATATGTTTGCAGTTTATTTATTTATGCAATACATACTCCATGTCTTATATTGAGGTAGTATGGTTCGAAGTGTTTCGAACAGAAATATCACCTATCGGTTCCATAAAAGACTAAATCATTCATTGACAGTCTAGACTGGCAGTGAGACCCCACTTCGAAAAAGATTGTAGTGTATTCTTGATTCAGTTGGTCTTTGACTGGAGAATTACACTAGCACTTATGTTAAGTGTTGAACAGGACCGCGGAAGGCAAAGGTTATGAGACTCACTGACCGTAGTTGTAACCTCGTCCTTCGGTGATTGATGCGTTCTTTTAAGCTGTAAGATAATATAAAATAGGCATATATTTTTATTTCTTATTTATTTGATTTACCAAGTGATTCCTATTTTATTAGAGTGACATACGAGGTATTTTGGTAAGTAAGAATAATTATATGATGTGCTATTATAAATTATTTACTATCACTAGGTTCCAGTACGCTGGATTGATGACGTCCCCGAAATGAGCTCAAGAATGTACGTTATGTTAAACCCTGCAGGTGGACGATTGTCTGACATAATGGTTAAGGATCTGAGTGGTACTAATTTCGGAAATGAATGAGAATTTGATTAATTATTTTGTCAGTAATTTAATTAATCAACGGACGTTATATCTTAAACATAGGGAGGTAAATCGATCAATCGGATTAATATTATTTAATCATGGAGGCTCAATTTTATTGGTAAAATAGTGGCTAAATGGGGAGGGCAATAATATTACTCTAGTGGGATGTTTTATTATTTAATTCCATTAAATAGGAATTAATTTTATTCCATATTAATTAATTTAATTAATTAGGAGACTAAAATTCCTACTAGAATGTTCTCTTGGGATTAGGAGACTTGGGAGTCTTCTAGAAGATAGAGATTAGTAGGAAATATATTTCCTACATTATATTACTAATTGGAGTAAAATTAGGTTTCCTAAATTTGAAATTAATTCTATTCCATGATTATTAATATAATTAGGAAAGGTATTCCTACAAGGATCCTCTCTAATGTTAGGAGACTAAGGAGTCTTCTAGAAGAGATGGATTAGTAGGAGATCTCCTTCCTACATTGACTTAGTATTG
>CACSLK010005903.1:11911-28527 GCA_902706635.1 Striga hermonthica
CTGACTCACTGGTAGCTGTCGGAGGCTCGACTCTCCTTAAGCTACATAAATATTCGAGCAAAATGTACTAAGTACTAAGCTCAAATTAAAACTTGATTCTTATTATTAATATATCTTACTCGGTTCTCTCTCGCTCGATTAAAAATCATTAAATCTGGATTTAGATGCTTTGAGCTGTTCTGAAAGGATTTGCTGACTTTGAGGCATTCTAGAGTCCTCTGAAATATTTCTAAGTCTGGACTGCTTATCTGATTTATCTGATCTAACTTATCTTACTGATCTGATCTTATTTATCTGACTGGGTGCAACTCGACATAATCGTGGTCCGGGTGCATACGCACGGACACGACATCAGTCGACGCACAACTTTTCTACTCGGATCTAGAGTTCATCCGGACTGACCGGAAAAGGCCAGACTAGGGTTCTCTACTAAACCGGCTATCTATCTTGGTTCAAGTCAAAAACTCATACTTTAAGTTCAACTCGATTCCCAGTAATCTCAGCTAAACCTCAACCGGATAATTTCTAGGGTTTTCACCAAAGCAGCTAAAGTCTCGAATTTATAGGCATATGAAACAACCTCTAAAAATTACGAGATTTAAACCATGACATATTCAGCATTTATAGGATTTTTCGAGAAAGTTTCATCGAATTCCGAGGTCTTATCATATTTATCAAAAATCGGGCATTTCAGCTACATATTCAAAAAACCAGTTAACAAACTAAACGAGCACCAAAATTTACGAAATTAAAACCGAGGCCTCAAGTCAGCTATACGAATTTTATCACGCTAGTTTCGCATTTTTCCGGGCAGCAACCAATATTTACGGAATTTAATGCCATTTAAGCCGATAAAAATCACCATAAATTCTATAATGCTCGAAATCGCTTCCCGTAAATTTTATAATTCATCTAAATTCTCGATTAAGCTCATGGAGAAATGTTTAAGCCGATATACCTCTCGAAAGGGTCAAATCGGAAGTCGGAAAAATAGATCGGCTAAGGAAATGATCCTGTTGAGCTACACGGTTGCTAAAGATGCTGAAACTGGAATTAAGGAGCTGCTGGTTGCGATTTGGAGCTGTGGAGGAGCTGCTGGGGTGCTGTTGGCTCGCCTGGTGGTAGCACTCGCGAGTGGAGCTTCTTTCCGGCGTGGACTCGCCGGAACCGGGTCGAACAAGGTCGTGGGTGGCTCGAGCTTGGAGCTGGTCGCCGGTACGGACAGAGGCTCAACGCAACGGAGAGCTTGGTGGCTGCTCGCGACGGCGAGCTTGGTTGCTGCTCGCGACGGCGAGCTTCGGGTTGAAACGGAGGGTGGTCGCTGCGGATCTGCTGGTCGCGATTTGGTTGCGCGTGGAGGAGCTGGTCGTGGTGGTGAGCTGCTGCGAGAATGGCGAGAAGGATGAGCTCGGCTGTAATATCCCGTCAGTTTATTAATATAAATCATGTTTTAGTTCCGATATAATAACGTTGTCGATTATTATTTTCGGAATTAATTATTTTCAGTCGAGATTACCGAAATCTGTTTTCGACGTACCGTTTACGTTCGGAATAAATTTGGTAATTCAGTATTATGTTTAATTAAATAATTAAACATAAGTTAGTGATTAATTATCAAATTAATCATCATTAAGTGTTTAAGCCGAGACTTAAGAAATTTCTTCCAAATTAGTTCTTAAGTCGTGAACTCTTGCAGTTTAGGAAAAATATTTTTCTCCTAATTTGGTTTTACACGTGGCAAGACTAGAGATGCTTAGTCATCATCAAACCATCTCCTTAGCAGCAAGTGTCGAGCTATTAAGCCTCATATCACTTCATTTTTTTCGGCTTAACATATTGATGTGGAGACCGAAAATTTCCTTTCTTCTTTCCATTATTTTTTCTTCTTCAGTCATCGAGAGAGAGCAGAGTTCAGATTAGAAAGTGAGAGAGAGTTTAAAATTTCCTCCATCAAACAAGAAGCTATCATTATCGCACGGCAAGGCACACACTACACGATCACACACACACACGCAAGGACAGAGGGGAGATTTGGAATATACCTTGTAATTTCGATCGAGATTTGACGAAGGTAATTCAGGGTTACCTCTGAATTGATCATGTGGAAGTAAATTAGTTCAGTTTAATTGAAGTCTCGGTCGTATAGGGGCTGGGAGCTATTCGGCTGTATGTAACCGTATGTGGCCGTGTGTGTGTGTCCAAGAGAGTTATGTGAAATTTTTCATGTTATTCCAGTAATTCATTGATAGTCAGACCCTATTTAGCTGAAATATGTAATCAAGTGTTCAGTTTCTGAAGTGTTGAATGTTTGTTGTATGGTCGGTTATCGGCCGAGACGGTGGCAGCGCACATCGCGCGTGTCCACGGGCCGTATTGGTTAAGGGATAATTTCAGATTATAGTCAAGTTGTTATGTGTATTGTCTTGCAGCAGCTTTTAAATGATGGATCAGGTATAGGTGATTTTGGGTTGCTGAGGGAAGAATGGAAAAGGTCGGGTGACGGCCATTGCCGTCGGCGGCGCTCGGGGCGCTCGCCACGGCCTCGTTCGATTGATTGAGCAATAGTTAATATATTTTTTAGTAATTTCAGTAATTATAATTTAGTTAAGTCAGAAGATGTTAATTAAAGTCAGTTCGGTCGGAGGTTAATGCCGGAAGGCCGGTGAGTGTCGGCCGAGGTCGCGCTGCCGCACACAGCGGCAGCAGCGCATCGGCCAGCAGCCCTTGTGCCAGGCAGCGTGCGCAAGCGAGGTTATGTGCGCGTTGCCTGTGCGCGGTAGCATTGCGGGCATTGTCCAGTGCGCGTCCGCAGCCCAGTCATGCCCAGCGGACACACCCAATGCCGCTGGCAGTCAGCCGTCAATCCCAGCGCCCGCGGTCAGTCCGGACAGCGCCCGTGTGCGCAGCTTCGGCAGGCCGCTGGCCAAGCCAACAACCGTTAGTCCGGTTCGGTCGGACCGCAGCCGGTCTAAACCGGTCCAGGCCGGCTGACCGGTTCAGTCATAGTCCAGGCCGGTTCGTTTCATGTGCAGTCCGGTTTATTACTTTAAGACCAATTTCAGTTAAATTTCCGGGATTATTTCAGTTCAGAAAATCATGTCCAAATTAGTTCAGATTAAGTCAGTTCCGGTTAATCCTGATAAGTCTAAGAATCAGATTAAGTTAAATAGAGCATCTTAACGAGATTAATCAGTTAAGTTAACAGTCTGAGCATAGTCAATAGTAATTGTTTATATTATTTTCAGTTTAGCAGGCATCAGCACTACCGATCAGTCAGTCAGTTCAGGTGGGGACTCAGACTAAGTACTACATTGTTTATAATTGCTCTACCATGTACGAGGTATGTATTTTCAGTATCCGCTCGGAATGGCCGCCGGTCCGTTCTGGGTTCTAGTGGCCCTAGTCTGCCCACTAGAGTGTGCACATGGTGTCCGGTTCGCCGGCAGATGTTCAGTTCAGATGTGACTTCGGTCACTACGTGGCTTCGGTCACGAGTTCAGTTATCAGTTACGTGACTTCGGTCGCGAGTACGTGACTTCGGTCGCGAGTACGTGACTTCGGTCGCGAGTTCAGACCGGTATCAGTTCAGTTCAGATATATATGCTTAGTTCATGATATTGTTATTATTTACGATGTTTTACATTAGTATGAGTTTCCACGGAGCACAGTGCCTAGTGCTCACGCCCCAGTTTTATCCTATTTTTCAGGTCAGCAGGTCGGGCCGGGAGTGTGACATGACGGAGCAGCTCGGGACATTCAGGACATTTGTATATATGTTTTTTTGGACTGTATAACTATTACTTATGCTTCCGCTTACGTTTTGACTATCTTTTGACGATGCTTGATGATTTTGACGGTTTTATCATGTTTTGATAAACTTTTCAGAAAGTAAAGTTTTAAATAACCGGACGTTTCTAGTAAGTTAAAACAACGGTTTTCTAAAGTTAAGTAACGATTTTTCACGGTAGCACCCCAAATCAGTTTCGCAAAGTAAAAATATTTTAGTTTTCAAGGACTTTGCGAATAAATGCGTTACTCTGATTTACTAGTAAGGTGGGGTGTTACATCGGCTGAGAGCAGAGGGCTGCGGGACGGCGGCGCGTGGTGGCGACGCGCGAGCTGGGAGCTGCGATTTCTCGCCGGAATCTCGCCGGGAAAACGAGCTGGGAACAAGATGAAATGGTCGGACGAGCTGCTGTGCGGATCTGGTCGGGTTCGCTGCTGTGAAATCGCCGAAAAAAATCGAAGGACGGTCGGAGATGGAGGTCGCGAAGAAGAAGCTGTGCGCCTGAGCAGATTCCTATTTTTTTTTTTTTTTTGATTTTTTTTCTGTTTTTTTTTTTTATAAATATTAAATGGAAAGCTGAATTTGTGTTGTTTCTAGCACAAGATCTTGAAAAATGAAGCTAAAATGTAATGATCTTAGCTTTAGATCTTGAAAAATGAAAGAAAATGAAGTGGGGGAAGATGATGAATAGAAGCTTGGGGTGGCTAGGGTTTTGCTCTTGATGTTGGGTGTTGGGGAACATGGGGGCATCTATTTATAGAAGGGTGGGTAGCTTAGGGTTTTTTGCTCTTGTTGGGCTTAGAAATCGGGCCTAATAGATTGGGCTCGATTTAGGAAAATAAATGCCGTTACTTGGACCGAGTAAATAATGTCGGGCTCGGTAATATAATTGCTACTAGGCTCGATTATAAAATACTACTTGGGCTTAGTAAAAAAATAAATTATGCAATTAATATTATTAATTCTCCGCATAATTAAAATAATACTAAATCCGATAAATAAGTTGAGCTACTAATATAATTTTTGTCCGGGGTGTTACAATCTATCCTCCTTAAATTTCCGTCCCCGGAAATGACAAAACTAATCATAAGGCCAACTCGACTAAAACTAGAAACTGAAAATACATAATACGATACTACTAATTAGAACTGGAAATCTGGATAGCGAGCTCGAATGTCCTCCTCTCGCTCCCACGTGGCCTCGGTCTCGCCGTGGCGAGTCCAGTGGACTCGAACGAGCGCTACATCTCTGCTCCTCAGATACTGAACCTTTCGGTCCAGAATGGCAAACGGCTGCACCTCGTACGTCAGGTCCTGCCCGACGTCAAGCTCACTGTAGCTCAACACGTGCGTTGTGTCATACACATAATCCTTCAGCATCGAAACGTGGAAGACGTTGTGCACACCCGAAAGCTCGGGTGGCAACGCAACCGGTATGCGGCCTCGCCCACTCGCTCGAGGACCTCGAATGGGCCTAAAAAACGGGGCTGCAGCTTTCCCCTCTTCCCGAAGCGTACCACGCCTCTCAAAGGCGTGATCTTCAGGAATGCCTTATCTCCCTTCTCGAACTGGATATCTCGTCTACGCTGGTTAGCGTAACGCTTCTTTCGATCCTGTGCCACCTTCATCCGCTCACGGATCAAGGCGACCTTCTCCACCGTGTCCTCGATCAGCTTCGGACCGAGAACCTGCCGTTCGCCGACCTCATCCCAATAAAGGGGTGATCGGCACATGCGACCGTACAACGCCTCGTACGGTGCCATCCTGATCGACGCCTGATAACTGTTGTTGTACGCGAACTCCATCAATGGAAACAACTCCTCCCATGAACTACCACGGTCCAGAACACATGCTCGAAGCATGTCCTCGAGTGTCTGGATGGTCCGCTCCGACGGCCCGTCGGTCTGCGGGTGGAAAGCGGTGCTGAACCTCAACTGTGTCCCCACGGCCTCGCTGAGGCTCTTCCAGAACTGGCTGGTAAAACGAGGGTCTCGATCGGACACTATGACCTTGGAGACTCCGTGAAGTCGCACCACCCCGCGATTATAGATCGTCGCGAGCTGGTCCATGGACATCGTCATCCGCACGGGCAAGAAACGAGCCGTCTTCGTCAGTCGGTCCACAACTACCCAAACCGCATCATGCTGCTCCCTCGATTTGGGTAGTCCCGCAATGAAATCCATGGTAAGCTCTTCCCACTTCCACAGTGGGATCTCCAAGGGCTGCACTAAACCCGGTGGAAACTTGTGCTCGGCTTTCACCTGCTGGCAAACCAAGCACTTCTTCACAAACTCAGCAACATCTCTCTTCATGCCCCTCCACCAAAACGACCCTTTCAGGTCATGGTACATCTTGGTGCTGCCGGGATGCGCCAAATAAGGTGCACTGTGAGCCTCAGTCAAGATCTCCTTCCTCAGGGCCTCGACATTCGACACAACTAGTCTTCCCTTATACTCCAAGGCACCATCCGCGCCTCGGTAAAACCCCTTTACGCCCTCGGCAACAACCTTCGCCCTCATGGAACGGACGAACTCATCTACGGACTGATCTCTCCGAACTCGATCTCGGAGCATGGGCCACACTCTCATCGACCGAACACCTCCTACTACAGGCACCGTAGGAAGTGACTCGACGACGTCTAACTGTATTCGTGCAAACTCTCGAAGGAGCTGACTCTGCTGGGTGATCATGCAAGTCAACTCGCCCCTCGCCTTTCGGCTAAGGGCATTAGCTACCACGTTCGCCTTCCCCGGATGATACTGAATGGTGCAATCATAATCCTTCACTAGCTCCAACCATCGCCTCTGGCGCATGTTGAGCTCCTTCTGCGTGAAGATGTACTGCAGACTCTTGTGATCGGTGTAGATCTCGCACCGACCACCATACAAATAGTGCCTCCAAATCTTGAGTGCGTGGACAATGGCTGCCAACTCGATGTCATGAGTCGGGTAGTTCTCCTCGTGGGGCTTCAGCTGTCGCGAAGCGTAAGCGACAACCTTGCCCTCCTGCATCAGCACGCACCCAAGTCCCTGCTTCGAAGCATCACTATAGATAGTGAAACTCCGTGTAGGGTCCGAAATAGTAAGCACGGGTGCGGTAGTCAACCTCCTCTTGAGCTCCTGAAAGCTCGACTCACAACGGCTACTCCAATTGAACCTAGTCCCTTTCCTCGTCAAGTGTGTCAAGGGTAGGGCTATCTTCGAAAACCCCTCAATGAACCTCCTGTAGTAGCCTGCTAACCCGAGAAAACTCCGTATCTCGGTAACAGACCTCGGTGCTGACCAGTTCCTCACTGCCTCGATCTTCCCGGGATCGACCTCAATGCCCTCGGCTGTAACAATGTGACCGAAGAATGCCACTCGATCGAGCCAAAACTCGCTCTTCGAGAACTTGGCGTACAGTCTCTCCCGCGTAAGAGTCTCCAACACGATCCTCAAATGCTCCTCGTGCTGGGCTGTGCTCCTCGAGTAGACCAAAATGTCATCTATGAAGACGATGACAAACTGGTCCAAGAATGGGTGGAAGACACGGTTCATGAGATCCATGAATACTGCCGGCGCATTGGTCAAGCCGAACGGCATCTCGACAAACTCATAGTGACCGTATCGGGTACGAAACGCGGTCTTCGCCACGTCAGACTCCCGAATCCTCAACTGATGGTAACCCGAACGAAGATCTATCCGGGAAAACACACGGGCACCTCTCAGCTGGTCGAATAAGTCCTCTATCCTGGGGAGTGGATACTTGTTCTTCACCGTCAATCGGTTCAAGTCCCGGTAGTCGATGCACATGCGCAGTGTCCCGTCCTTCTTCTTCACAAAGAGGACAGGTGCTCCCCAAGGTGAAACGCTCGGCCGGATGAAGCCGAGACCCAACAACTCCTGAATCTGAGCCTTCAACTCCTGAAGCTCTTTCGGCGCCATACGATACGGCGCTTTCGACACTGGCCCCGCTCCAGGCAACAGGTCGATCGTGAACTCCACCTGACGACTAGGTGGTCCTCCCGGTAGCTGATCCGGAAAAACGTCGACCCCCTTTGTGAGGAGGCACCCCTTCTCCCGACTCACTATGGGTACATCTCCGTGCATGCGCTCCTCCGAAGGTTCCTCGAGTATAGTGACTAGATAGCCCTGACAATCATTCCTCCGTAGGCACTTAGTCGCCTTCGCCATGGGAATGATACGCGGTAAAGTCCTCGTCCTCGTCCCGAAGAATGTGATGTGGTCTCCATCGGCTAAGTGCAACGTCACCTCTATATCACGGCATCGGATGTCTGCGTGATATCTCTCCAACCAATCCATGCCGAGAATGAGGTCAAAGTCCCTCATCTCGATCACGAATGCGTCTACCTCTAGAGTTCTGCCTCCAATACACATGCTAAGGTTCTTGGCCAGGGAACTCGTGACTATCTTCCTCCCCGAAGCTAGGCTGATCTCGAGGGGGTCGACGTCACTCACACCCTGAACCCCTATGGCCTCTAGACACTTGGTCGAGACGAACGAATGTGTCGCCTCGGTATCGAACAAAGCAAAGACAGGTACATCGAGTAAAGAGAGCATGCCAGACATGGTACCTGGCTGCTCGGCGGTCTTCTCCTGGTCAAGTGCGTAAATGCGGGCAGGTGTACCTCGAGGTGGGTGCTGAGCTGGCTGTCTCGGTGCTGGCTATCTCTGAGCTGGCGGTCTCTGGCCCTGCTGGGGCTGTGGGCGATCTGGGCAGTCTGCGATCCTATGACCGGGCCTGCGGCAACGATAGCAAATGTCCTGCCCAGCCAGGCACTCTCCCCGGTGGACGCGCTGACAAGTAGCGCAAATAGTTGGGGGCTGCGGGACCGGTGGTGCTGCTTGAGCTGGGGCTCCTGGTCGACGGTTCCTCCTATCGTCGCGACCTCTCCACTTCCTCTTGTTCCGGTGCTGCGCCTGCTGAGGTGGCGCTGGTAGGGCTGGCTGGATGGCAGCTGGCTGTCTGGCTAGTGGTGCCACCTGAGCTAGTGGCTGTGCAGGAGTGTCTAGCAGCTGGGATGCCTCAATCTGCTGGGCTCGCTCAACGGTCTCAGCATAAGTCAAATAGCCATGGCTGGCTACGAGCACTCGATGGTCTCTGGTCAGGCCGTTGCGGAAACGGGAGGCCTTCTTGTCGTCGGTGTCCACAAGATGGCGTGCAATGGTGCTCTTACGAGCGAACTCCCGCTCGTACTCCTCAACCGAGCGGTCTCCCTGAAGCAAGTCATAGAACTCTCGCTCCATCCTCTCGAGAAAGTGGCGAGGGTAGTACTTGGCCTCCAAAATGCCCTTAAGCTGATCCCAAGTCAGCTGGTCTCGCTCGTCAGCTGTCCTGAGACGCTAGTAATCGTCCCACCAGTTTCCGGCCGCACCCTCTATCTGAAACTCGGCACAAGAGACCATGTGCTGGTCGGATATGCCCATCATCCGGAAAATACGATCCATCTTGCGGATCCAGTCTCCTACGGCCAACGGGCCCTCTTCTCCAGTGAAAACCGGAGGGGCGTAAGTCCGGAACTGGGCTGCGACTACTGACTGATCCCGCTCTGCGGGTGGAGCTCTACGGGGCGGCATTCTGAATAGCCAAATAACAACTTGATTAGTATAGCCACTTAATAAATAGCTACACTACTTGACGAATTTAAGTATTTTACCGAAAACACCTAGCTTGGCTAGAGTTCCGATTTCTGCTTAACTCTACTGATTCTTGCTCGAATTCTGATATAGTCTAGAGTTGGACTTAGATAAACTTTCTATAATTCTATCTAAAGTTCTCTTTCTAGTCGGAGGATAGATGGCCCCTAAGGTCTCTTACTATATTCTCATGCTCTTGCAGAAATTGAAAAACTTAGGTGACTTACCTCGGAGTCGGCGCGGCGTGAGCGTGGCGTGGTCATGCTTTTCTACACTTATTAAGTATACAGAACCACAAAGTGGCTCCGATACCAACTGTAACACCCCGCCTAATTATTTCTAGAATTTATAAAATCAGAGTAAAATTTTTGCTTTTTATTTTCGAAAAACTCTTAAACTTTATTTTCGAAAATACTCATATTAACTTGCGGGATGCTACTAACTTAAACTCTTTCTCATGCAGACGTAAATAAATACATGCAACCTAATCAAATTCGTTATATAAAGGTACCACGGAGATAAAGGCATTATACATGCATAAGTCTGATAATCTTATATTACATACTAAGTCTGGAATGAGCGGAAGCTGAAACATAATAAGTCTACGCATAGTATAATAGTACATGTTCAATAAATGACATGCAGATGCGTTACAAAAAGACAGCTAATGACCACGACTGCCACTGAAATCTCACGCGCCACGCGCCGCTCCGTCACCTGAAAAACGTAGTGGGGGCGTGAGCAAAACCGCTATGCTCCGCAAAGACCAGTACTTAATTGTATAGCATCGTTAATAACATCATGACTTTAAGTATATAAGAACTGAACTGAACTGAAACTGTAACTGTAACTGGGGCATCTGGTGGTCATAAAGACCCTGGGGCTTAAAAGCCAATCATGTGCACACTCCGGGGGATCATTAAGGCCAATTAAGGCCTCCCTCAGAATCACGGGGGAACATTAAGGCCCGCCACGGCCTCCCTCATGATGAACTATCTTTTTCTCATACATAACTCGGACATGGTACGGAAATTAAAGATGATATAGAACCAGTACGTGACCCCCACCTGATAACTGCTACTGCTAGGCAAGTGCTGACTCACTGGTAGCTGTCGGAGGCTCGACTCTCCTTAAGCTACATAAATATTCGAGCAAAATGTACTAAATACTAAGCTCAAATAAAAACTTGATTCTTATTATTAATATATCTTACTCGGTTCTCTCTCGCTCGATTAAAAATCATTAAATCTGGATTTAGATGCTTTGAGCCGTTCTGAAAGGATTTGCTGACTTTGAGGCATTCTAGAGTCCTCTGAAATATTTCTAAGTCTGGACTGCTTATCTGATTTATCTGATCTAACTTATCTGACTGATCTGATCTTATTTATCTGACTGGGTGAAACTCGACTTAATCGTGGTCCGGGTGCATACGCACGGACACGACATCAGTCGACGCACAACTTTTCTACTCGGATCTAGAGTTCATCCGGACTGACCGGAAAAGGCCAGACTAGGGTTCTCTACTAAACCGCCTATATATCTTGGTTCAAGTCAAAAACTCATACTTTAAGTTCAACTCGATTCCCAGTAATCTCAGCTAAACATCAACCGGATAATTTCTAGGGTTTTCACCAAAGCAGCTAAAGTCTCGAATTTATAGGCATATCAAACAACCTCTAAAAATTACGAAATTTAAACCATGACATATTCAGCATTTATAGGATTTTTCGTGAAAGTTTCATCGAATTCCGAGGTCTTATCATATTTATCAAAAATCGGGCATTTCAGCTACATATTCAAAAATCCAGTTAACATACTAAACGAGCACCAAAATTTACGAAATTAAAACCTAGGCCTCAAGTCAGCTATACAAATTTTATCACGCTAGTTTCGCATTTTTCCGGGCAGCAACCAATATTTACAGAATTTAATGCCATTTAAGCCGATAAAAATCACCATAAATTCTATAATGCTCGAAATCGCTTCCTGTAAATTTTATTATTCATCTAAATTCTCGATTAAGCTCATGGAGAAATGTTTAAGCCGATATACCTCTCGAAAGGGTCACATCGGAAGTCGGAAAAATTGATCGGCTAAGGAAACGATCCGGTTGAGCTACACGGTTGCTAAAGATGCTTAAACTGGAATTAAGGAGCTGCTCGTTGCGATTTGGAGCTGTGGAGGAGCTGCTGGGGTGCTGTTGGCTCGCCTGGTGGTAGCACTCGCGAGTGGAGCTTCTTTCCGGCGTGGACTCGCCGGAACCGGGTCGAACAAGGTCGTGGGTGGCTCGAGCTTGGAGCTGGTCGCCGGTACGGGCAGAGGCTCAACGCGACGGAGAGCTTGGTGGCTGCTCGCGACGGCGAGCTTGGTTGCTGCTCGCGATGGCGAGCTTCGGGTTGAAACGGAGGGTGGTCGCTGCGGATCTGCTGGTCGCGATTTGGTTGCGCGTGGAGGAGCTGGTCGTGGTGGTGAGCTGCTGCGAGAATGGCGAGAAGGATGAGCTCGGCTGAGAGCAGAGGGCTGCGGGACGATGGCGCGTGGTGGCGACGCGCGAGCTGGGAGCTGCGATTTCTCGCTTGAATCTCGCCGGGAAAACGAGCTGGGAACAAGATGAAATGGTCGGACGAGCTGCTGTGCGGATCTGGTCGGGTTCGCTGCTGTGAAATTGCCGGAAAAAATGGAAGGATGGTCGGAGATGGAGGTCGCGAAGAAGAAGCTGTGCGCCTGAGCAGATTCCTATTTTTTTTTTCTCTCTTTTTTTTTTATAAATATTAAATGGAAAGCTGAATTTGTGTTGTTTCTAGCACAAGATCTTGAAAAATGAAGCTAAAATGTAATGATCTTAGCTTTAGATCTTGAAAAATGAAAGAAAATGAAGTGGGGGAAGATGATGAATAGAAGCTTGGGGTGGCTAGGGTTTTGCTCTTGATGTTGGGTGTTGGGGAACATGGGGGCATCTATTTATAGAAGGGTGGGTAGCTTAGGGTTTTTTTCTCTTGTTGGGCTTAGAAATCGGGCCTAATAGATTGGGCTCGATTTAGGAAAATAAATGCCGTTACTTGGACCGAGTAAATAATGTCGGGCTCGGTAATATAATTGCTACTAAGCTCGATTATAAAATACTACTTGGGCTTAGTAAAAAATAAATTATGCAATTAATATTAATAATTCTCCGCATAATTAAAATAATACTAAATCCGATAAATAAGTCGAGCTACTAATATAATTTTTGTCCGGGGTGTTACAGAAGATTAGTAGGAGATCTCCTTCCTAGATTGAGTTAGTATTGGATTGGAATTAGGAGTCCTAGGCCTAATGGAATAAGCCCATATTTAGCACCTCCTTAAGGTCCCTAATGGAGCCTATAAATACACCATGTCCCATACTCTTCTACAAGAGTAGTCTTGGCCGATTTTTCCCTACTACATACACGAGGGAATTACTTTGTTCAAGAGTTTGGGAGATCCGATTAAACGCTCCACCAAGTTTAATCGGAATAGGTGTTTAGGTAATCCATTAGAAGGCTTTTTGGTACAATTGATTGAGCCTTTCTATACATATATTTCCGGTCATCTTCCCCAGCTCATCGCCGCCTTCGCCGCTGTGAGTAGCCGCCGGAAACCGCCTATCGCCGCCGGTCGCCGTCCGAGCCCAGCCGATCGCTACCGCGAGCCAACGCCCGCAGTCGCGCCCACCCGAGCCCAGTCCCAGTGCCCAGCGACGCCAAGGAACATCGCACGAAGGCCCGACGCCAGGTTCGTGCGATCGCCGCTCATCCCTGCTGCTCGCAGTCGCCATCGCACATTGCCAGCGCACAAGGAGTACGTGCGCGACAGTCCGCCTGCGTCCAGGAGTTGTGCGCAACACGCCCGCGTGTGTTGCAGTCGCCCAGCACCTAGTCCGCGTCCGCATAGGAGAAGCGCGTCGCGTACGCACACGCCCGGCATCCACCCACGCATCGCCAGCAGTCCCGCGCGTCCTACCAGCATCAGCCCGCGTTCCCAGCGTTCGCGATCCGCTGCCAGCTGCCAGTACCCGCGTCCGCAACACGCACGACCATGCCCAGCACCCGACGCGCACGACGCCCGCGAGCTGCCCCCTGCCACCCGACGACCGAGACCCGCACACCGTCCGTTCGTGATCCGTTTGACGAGTTGATTAGAATCAACTAAAGGCCAAACCTATCCACCCATTAGGTTGTGGTTTTCAGACGAACTTCACCAACGGTACTCTACATCGTCTCAGAGTCGGCAAAAATTTTAAAAGGTAAACGTCCAAAAATTTACTACTTCGATAAAGTTCAATACTGTGCATGTTGTTTGACGTTCCTAACAGAACCCAACACCAACTAATTGGTAAAACGGGCAATTTTCGATAGAAAATTTCTGAGGGACATATATGCTAAGATTTGTACAACATAATTGTTTACAAAATCCTGAACGAGGCATTAACTTAATTTGAATAAGTCTAGAATGAAATTTAGGGTTCTCAATCCTAGCCCCTTTCTAGAGTTCTGAGATCAGACTCGAACATCCTTTCTGATGACTTTATTGAAGCTGATCAATAAAGAACACAAATTTCTCGAGTCGCTAAACATGACTGGGGAATACTGACGTAAAATCCCAAGTATACTGACTACTAATCTTGAACATGATTCGAGCATCTTAACTATATCATAACTGAGAAATTTCTGAGCATAGAAATAGTAAATTGTTTATAATTTAAAACTTAATCCGCACTTACCTGGTAGTCGGCGAGGCGTGAGCGTGACGTGTTCGGGTTTTTCTAAAACTTTCAGACTTACTGAAGTATCCAGATACACAAAAATGTGCTCTGATACCAACTGTAACACCCCGCTTTTCCTTAAATATCAGAGTGCGCTTTTCGCAATTATATTTAAAATAAAACATTTCACATTGCGAAGTACTGATTCGGAGTGCTACTAAAATACATAACTAACTGAAAAATCTGGACTTTTGGTTTTGAAAAACTAACTAACAGTTCGCTGACTGATTTCTTTGACTAAGAATGACGAACAGTAAAACATCAGCGGAAACTGTAGTGGTGAATTTGGATAGCAGTACCGTGATCGTGAAAACAAGTTATTTGAAAATACTAACGACACCGCAATGCCAAATTCAAAATGTATAAAATGTAATTTAAGCTTTATAAGCATAAAGCTTAGGAAATTTAAACTTTATAAGCATAGTCCCAAACAGCTCCGTCATCTCAATCCTCTATCCCGACGTCATGACCTGAAAAACATGATAATAGTGGGAGCGTGAGTACTAAAAACACTGTACTCCGCAGAAACTCATACTAAAGTAAACATTGATAATAATATCATTATCATGACCGTAGGTATATATAAGTAAACTGTAATCTGTAAACTCCAGACACGAGGTCTGTATTGAACTGGCCATGTGTAATATCCCAACTTTTATCAGTATAATAATAATTCAGTTCCGATTTTAATTTCGGAGTTAATTAATTTCAGTTATTTCAGTCCGAATTCCCAGAAATTATTTCCGACGTACCGTTTACGTCCGGAATAATTTTATCAGTTAAGTATTATGCTTAATTATTTTGATTAAGCATTAAGTGTGATTAATTAAATTTAATCACCTTGATTAGTGTTAATTAATCCTAATTAATACTAATTAACCGTGCATGTGTGTGCATGTGTTAATATGCGTGCGTGTGCGCATGTGAGTATGTGGTGTGTGTGCCGTGAAGTGTGGTAGTGTAGGTGTTGGTGTGCGTGTGTGAGTGTGTGCCGCGTGTAGTGTGTGTGGGTGTGTGATTGCGGCATGTGGTGTGTGGAGGGGGTCAAGATGCCCTTTTGTCTTGTAGCTCTTGGGTAATGTGTTGTCTTTTGGCATAATGTGCAAGATACCATGTTCTTTGTTATTTAGTGCCTTGGATTCATGTGTTTTTGTCTCCTTTCCCCTTGTTGGCCGTGCATATAATGCCAATTGACCAAGATTTTCTTCCTCATTTCCTAGCCTATTTACACGTGAGAGAGGGAGACGAGTTTTTGGCCTTTATTGCATGATATGCCAAGTGTCTCAAGCATTTGACCAAACCTCTCCCAACTTCCCCCTTAGCTTCGGCCTTTGTGTTATAAAAGGGGACACTTAGTCATTTTTGTACCATTTTGCTCCCTTTTATTCCCCTAAGCCGCGAGCATTAGAGAGTTGAGAGAGTAAGAGGCTTAGCTATATTTTGAGCAAGTCATAGCACACCACACGCACACAGCACACAGCCCAGCACACGAAAGCCAGCAGCTCCAGCCCAGCACCACCACACGCCCCAGCACCCAGCACCGCAGCCGCGCCCAGCCAGCAGCACCACCGCACGCCACTCACAGGCACAGCCAGCAGCCGCGCCCAGCCCAGCAGCCCAGCACGCACACACGCGAGAAGTTTCGGCCGAGAGCAAGGAGGTTCGGGAGCTTCGTCACTTGAGCATATTCAGAGGTAAGTTTCCATCCTAAATGGCAGAGTGTATCACGTTTATTTTAGTTTATGCTCTCGATAGCCTCATGCATGCGCCTTGTGCGAGAGCCGTAGCCATTATGTGTATGTCATGTTATATGTTTCTATTTCCTCGAGCAACCTTAGTATGCATAGCTTTTATTTGCAATATTATGCTAAGAGTAGTTATATTGTTCGGGAAATTTCTTCATGTTCTAGCGTTTCGGCCGAGGGAGACGTGGCCGCGCACGTAGCGCGCCACGGGCCGAGCATGCATGTCCGTTATGTTAAGTTAATATTTCTCCGACCAATGCCCGCATGTTTAGCCTTTTTATGAGATATCATGTTTATTTTAGCTAAAGTGTTCGGATGAATTGTCATGTTGTTAGTCATTTGGCCGAAGGGTTGTGGCCGCACACCTAGTGCGCACCACGGGCCACCGCACGTCATTGCATGTAAAAATTCGAGCTTCGACCATCATGTATTTTTAGGTTTCAGCAAGTCATGTTTATGTTCATTGAATCTTTATTGCCGAGGAATAATATGAGTTGGTCGAGGAGCGGCACAATGCCGTCGGCGGCGCACGGCGCGCCCGCCACGACCCAAGTCCAGCCCCTTGCGTGACTTATCATGTTTTCAGTATAATTACATGTTATATGTTCATATCATGCCATTTGAAGTCCGTTTGTTCGGAAATTTCGCCGGACGGCCGGCGAGG
>CACSLK010005947.1:0-10234 GCA_902706635.1 Striga hermonthica
CATCAGGGGGAGAACTGGAGGTTTCCGAGGTAAACATGAATACTTCTTTATCCCCCAGTCGGATGCGTTTTGTCATCGCACCTCGGTCTTCCTCGTCATCTTCATCATCAAAGGATTCGATATGACGTCCAGGACCTCGCTTTTGGGAATCAGCATTACGATAGAATTTCCTAAGCTGCGGATGGCCGATTAAACGCAACAATGCGGCCAACAAACTCAAGCACTCGTCCGTGTTGTGCCCGGGCGACTTGTGGTAATCGCAATATCGGGACTTGTCCAGTTTTTCTTCGGGAGCCCGAAGTGGCTTGGGATCTGGCAAAATGCCCTTCCCTTTGATTTCTTCATAAATAGTAGCTGCTCCCGCCGAGTACACAGTTTGATAACCAGACTTCACGTCGGTCGCATATTGTTTTCGGGCCGCTCGGACTTCGGGATCATTGGGGTCTCCTCGGGGAGGCCCCCTGAATTGAGTCTTATTTTGCTTGTCAAAAAATTTGTTCTTCCTCTTTTCGTCGGTTCCCACCTTAGAGGCCTTTTGGTCAAAATTGAAATCGGGAACCGACATGGCTTCTTCCGCTATGATATGCTGTTGGGCTCGAGCAAGAAATTCTTGAAAAGTATTCGGTTTATTTTGGCATAACGTCCAGCGGAAAATCGAGTTTGGCTTCAACCCAGCAATAGCCATAACAAGCAAAGTTTCTGGATGACAGGGTTCCATATTCTGAACCCGGTCGTTGAAACGGGCGATATAATCTTTAACGCTTTCATCATCTTTTTGAGTGATGTTGGCAAGAGACTCTTTCGGGATGAGGCATACTTGGGCCCCGATAAAATGAGATCGGAAAGCCGACCTCAATTGTTGCCATTTCCAAATCGAGTGAGGAGGAAGCGAATGGTACCATTTTTGGGCCCGAGGCCCCAATGTTAGAGAAAACATGCGACACCAAAGTGCATCTGACGCTCCATGCAGGTCCATCCATGAGGTGTAATGACCGAGGTGGGAGTCCGGGTCGGATGTTCCATCATATAACCCGATTTGGGGAACCTTGACCTTTCCAGGAACTGGTTCCGAAGTGAGTTCCGGAGTGAGGGGAGAATCGGCTTCCAAATATACCTGAGCCGAGGTAGAGGCCCGCCGAGGTGGGTCCTCAGGTGCCCGTTGCCGACTTTCCAATTCGGCTATTCGTCGTCGTAGTATTTCGAGTTCGGACGACTCTTGGCGAGCCCGATTCCGTTCAATATGCTGTCGGAGGTCGGTTTGCGCCGGATTGGAAGGATGTTGGTGCTGCTCACGAGGCGGTGTCCGCCGTAAATGACCCGACTGGCTTTCAGCAGTCTCTTCTCGGGGAAGCATGGGAGGATTACGCCCGGCGTCAACACGTCGTGTATTTTGTTCCGGAGGCGGTTGTGACATTCGATCACGAGGTTAAGACGTAGCATGAGATGTTGTCCTTCCGCCATCTTGTCGCGCCGGTAGATTCTGCCGGTTCGCGGGGGTCGTGGGAATGATGGAGTGTCCTGGAGCCGTCGTTGATGTTCCCGGCATCGTCTGGGCCATTAACGTGGCAAAACCTCGTGCAAATTCCGGATTTTGAAACAGAACGGCATAATCCGGTGTAGGTGGAGCTACGGCTTGTCGTTTAGCGGATTGCCCGGCGCTACGACTGTGGCCGTCTCGTGACGTGTGACCGCGATGATCTGAGTGAGACATGGTGTCTATGGCTGAAATGCGCCGTTACGTGAAAATGCGGAGATTAACCTCAAATCACTTATGAGGCGCCCTCCTTCTAGCGCCAAACTGTTGTTATGTGATTTGTAACAACGATATAACTTGTGATTAAGTGGATAAATTTGAATGATTTGGACGTAAAACATGTAAGATTAAATCGACAATGGCCCCGGTCCGAGGTGAACCGAGGTGAAGAGCCGTGATGGGCTTTTACGTGTTGCTTAGTAAAGTTTTTTTCAGTTCAGAGAGGGAGAGAGAGATCCCCGTACAAATGTCATGGGTTCGCTATTTATAGTAATTTTTTGGGGGATACATTGGGATTTGTGTACTACTTTTTGAATAAAGTAGCTTTTGGTGGTGGTTCGGAGCAGTGGGTCCCGCATGAATGATGACAAATCTCGTAGAGTGTGATGGGTGTGCGTATGCGCCTTGTCACCTGCTTGAGGAGGTGATGACCTCGGTTTGAGTAGACCTCGGTGAACCTTAGTCACTTCGGTCTTTGGTGGTTCAGACCGGTTCTTTTGTGTAGATCGGTGCGGTTCTGATTCACGTCGGTTTAACAGTTAATCGCATTTAACAAGATGCTTAAAACCTCTTAACGGTGTCTTGCCGAGTCGGATGATAACAGAATATTCCCATCCTTAGGGAATTATGGAATATAATTAATTCCTAATTTAAGAATCCTAATTCTACTCCAAATAATAATCTAATGTAGGAAATATATCTCCTACTAATCTTCATTTTCTAGAAGACTCCTTAGTCTTCTGATCCCTAGAGAAGATTCTAGTAGGAATATTATTTTCCTAATTAAATTAATTAATATGGAATAAAATTAATTCCTAATTCCCAATCTTGGAATTAAATAATAAAACATTCCACTAGAGTAATATTATTTCTCTCCCCATTTAGCTCTGAATTACAATTAATTTATTTCCACTGATTAATTATATTAATCCAATTGATCGATTTATCTCCCCATGTTTAAGATATAACGTCCGCTGATTAATTAAATTACTGACAAAATAATTAATCAACTTCTTATTCATTTCCGAAACTAGTACCACTCAGATCCTTAATCATTATGCCGGATAACACATCCGCCTGCAGGGCTTGACATAATATTCCTTCCTGAGCTCATTTCGGGGACGTCATCAACCCAGCGCACTGGGACACAGTGACCGTAAATAATTTATAACGACACATCATGTAAACACACTTATTTACCAAAATACCGAGTATGTCATCCTAGCAGAAAAGGAATCACCCTTGATAAATCAAATAAATAAGTAATGAATACATATGCCCATTTTATATTATCTTACAGCTTAAGAGTACGCATCAATTACTGAAGGTCTAGATTACAACAACGGTCAGTGAGTCTCATAATCTTATCCTTCCGTGGTCCTGTTCAACACTTAACATAAATGCTAGTGTAATCCTTCAGTCAAAGACCAACTGAATCAAGAATACACTACAGTCTTTTTCCAAGTGGGGTCTCACTGCCAGTCTAGACTGTGAACGAATAGTTTAGTCTTATAAGGAACCGATAGGTGATCTTTCTGTTCGAAACTCTTCGAACCACACTACCTCAATATAAGACATGGAGTATGATTGCATAAATAAATAAACTGCAAGCATATGTACTTTGACCGAAACATGATGGCCAGATCAAAATTGAATTCATAGAATCTGTAAATAGGAGCTTTTACAGCATACCTCTAACAATCTCCCACTTATGCTTAATAAGCTCATGGCTATTGCTAACCACGATTCTCTTTCAATCTTAATTCTCAAAGAACTGTTGCACTTTCTGCCATACATCTGACTCCCAATCCTTTAACATGGCCATCATCCGCTTTCGCTGGAAAGCCAATCCTGAAAGGATTTACCTGGTTGTCTACCGATGTAACTAGGCGACAAACATCCACCCTGTCGTAGTCCTTTGCAACGGGCGTACTTGCTTTATGTGTCACTTGCTTTATGAACTAATGATTCCTCTCTGTTTGTAACTGCACCAACTGTCATCACAATCAAATTGTGACCTGAATTGGCCAGACGAGGTTTCACATTTTTAGTTCAATGGCGAATCCAACCTCTACGTCGCTCGTCATTTGGGAAGGGACGTACTGAGTTCATAGTGGAATCCGTCAACGCATCACCGCTTGACATTCCTCTAATCTGCTTGGTTCCCACAAGTGAACAAAAACCATAAGGTGGTTTTTACTTGTTCATGTCTGATTAGAAATCAGAATCCTTTTTAATCCGTAGGTTGCATATGGTTCGTCTGGTAACCATACATATTATCCTTAGCCCTTTTACGGTGCTTGATCTTATGTTCTACCATGAACCATTGCTCCCATCTAGGATTACTTCGATATTTACTAACCATGCAAATAAATATCAGGCCTCATCTATCGCATATACTAGGCTTCTGCTTGCCATGCATAAGGATTGCCTCTGTATCATGCAAATAGAATGACCCTTATGATAGTCTAGACATGAAAATTGGGATAATCGCAACAAATCTTTCTTGTGAACCTCAATCTCAAGAATATCTGTTGATTATGAATCTTTCATGTCCAACTACTTGGATAACTATACCCTTGTGTAAGTCAACATCTTCACACTGTCTCCAGTGATCGAAATGTTGTTTACGCATAGTACAAAAATACCACCACGTTTCCATTGCGCCACACACAATGCTCATTTGAATAATCAAATCCATGATTTGAACCTATCAACCAAATGATTGGCCCACCAAAGTCCTTTAAATGGACTTTGTCAGCCTACTGACTAAATGCTCTTAGCCCTTTTCAATGAAAACTTCTGGGTGCTGCTCCGTGGATATTCCTACAAGACTTCCGGTTAAGGAAAATGTCTTGACAACCACTTTGCCTAACTCATAACTCATATGAATGGCATCAGCTTTGAATTAGGCAACCGGTGAAATAACTAACTCATAATAGATCCCATTCTTTCTGAGTTTACCATTTCACAACTAGCCTTTCTATGTACAGACTTAAACACGGCTACTGGTGAAAAAGCTAACTCATAATAGATCCCTTTCTTTCTGAGTCTGCTATTCCACAACAAGCCTTGTACTTAAGTCTTCACTTATAGATTTCGTCCAATAGCAAGTTTGCTACTTGGTAATTCTATAAGAACCCAGATCTGATAAGAGTCCATGACCCTAAATCAGAATCATTAAAACTTTGCTAAGTTTATGCATCCTTGTCTTGGATCTCCTCATTGTATAACTAGGGATCGATTCAAGTTTACTAGAGACTAAGTACGAGACTTTCTCAAAAACATGAATTCCATGATCTTGTGATTAATACAGACTGAGTCCAACGACTCTCTTATTATCACGAATGGAGTTGTCTTGCAACCCTCCCACTACAACGAGGTTCCTTCTGAAAAGGTGTATAGCACAAAATACGTGTTGCAGTTTTTCCTTGTGGTATCACATTTGTACACTTGGTAACAAAGTTGAACTTTACCTTTATCTTTCCTTAAGACAATTCTTCAAATGAACATAGTGATTTATTACTTAGTATTCCTCTAAAAATCAGAATTCGCGCTAACGAACATATTCTGACTT
The DNA here is from genome assembly GCA_902706635.1 of Striga hermonthica. Lineage (NCBI taxonomy): Eukaryota > Viridiplantae > Streptophyta > Magnoliopsida > Lamiales > Orobanchaceae > Striga > Striga hermonthica. The sequence goes on from CACSLK010005947.1 coordinate 5,331, forward strand.
TTAGTACTATAATAATCCACTCATTTCTCGTTACTATGAAGTATCCCACAAATAGCCTAATTTCTGATCATCTTTTCCAATCCTATTAGTATCAACTTTCCAGCACATGTGCTGAAATGCTCTGAATCCGAATATGTTCCTGACAAGGCCTAAGTCTTGCCAGCAATTCATTCAGAGTAATGACTACTAAACTTGGATAGGATTATGTTCAAAACATATCCTGCTATTTGCACAACTCCAATACGAAAAAGCGAAATTCCTAATAACTCATCATTGACATAACCAATCTTCCAGAGAGATATTTTCCTTCGGTCTGTTGCACCGTCATGTTCCGATGAACCAGGTGAAACACATTGAGATTGAATCTCAATACCCAATAAGTACTTCTATGATTTTCCAAAAATTATTAGTCACTACGATTTCAATCGTAATGCCACTGATACATTAAACTCGACATCTTTCCATAACTGCCATTGCACTCTTTCGATGTACTCAAACTTATGTAATGTCACTTAATGTACCCTGTTTTGAACAAATTTCTCCGAAGAAAAATATTCAAAACTATCTTTTGTCCTAAATGTTGGGTCCTATTAGGAACGTCGACAATGTGCACATTCAAATCTATTGAATAATAAATCCTAACGCAGCGGAATCTATAGTTAGGATTAGGACTTACGGTTTAAAATTTTTGCCGACTCTGAGACGTTTCTGATTTCCGTTGATGGAGATCGTCTGAACACCAAAGTCTAATGGGCAGCTAGACTTGGCCTTTCTCGATTCTAATCGAGTTGTCAAGGTGCTCCAATCGCTTATCAAGCTCATCGGATCGTCTCGGACCTTCGGTAAGTGAATCGGACCGCTCGGGAACCATCACGTACTCGAACCGGGGCTGCTGGACAGAGTTGAACCGCTTCTGGACCGCCTGGTAGTCTCTGGACTCGAGCTGGTCCGGGTTGGAGCATGCTGGACCGGACTGGAGTGTTTCTAGACCACCTGGGCTGAGCTGAAGGCAACTGGGCCGAAATCTCATCGCTGGGCTGAAGCAACGCCAACTGGGCCGCGTCAAGATGCTACTGGGCCACGCACAACACGCTGGGCTGCGTACAATGGGCCAGAAGACGCTGGGCTGCTCGCGGGCTTGGTCGGGCCGCTCGCGGACTGGGATCTGAGATGAGCGCGGGCTGGAACGCGGGCTGCCAGCTGAGAGGAACATCGGGCCGCGCGTGGGCTGATGCGGGCCAGAAAGCCCGCTCTCCTGAAACAAAAAAACCTCCTAGTTTCGCAAGGAGAAGGGTTCGAACCTGCAACCTCAGCACGGAAAGACCGCGTCGCACACCACTTCGATCTTCTATTGTATGACCTTTACACGATCTCTAATAAATTTTGGTGGAGCGATTTATTAGATTTCCCAAAACCTCTTGATCATCTTCTTCTAAGACCTTACGGTGCTAACCGAATTTTCTCTCGAAGAAGAATCTCTCTTTCTTTCTCGCTTGAAGAGGCCGAATTTCTCCAGCCCTTCGGGGAGAAAAACGTGTAAAGCATGTCGAAGAGGTTAGGGGACCTAGTGTATTTATAGGCTACAATAGGGACCTAAAGGAGGTGCTAAATATGAGCTTATTCCTTTAGGTTTAGGAATCCTTATTATCTTCCATCTCCTTTTCCCATCTAGGATAATATTTCTAATAATTAACTACCTTCTAGAAGACTCCACAGTCTCCTAACCCTAGGTAATATTCTAGAAGGAATATTCTCATCCTTAGGGAATTATGGAATATAATTAATTCCTAATTTAGGAAACCTAATTCTACTCCAATTAATAATCTAATGTAGGAAATATATCTCCTACTAATCTTCATCTTCTAGAAGACTCCTTAGTCTCTTAATCCCTAGAGAAGATCCTAGTAGGAATATTATTTTCCTACTTAAATTAATTAATATGGAATAAAATTAATTCCTAATTTCTAATCTTAGAATTAAATAATAAAACATTCCACTAGAGTAATATTATTGCTCTTCCCATTTAGCTCCGAATTACAATTAATTCGTCTCCACTGATTAAATATATTAATCCAATTGATCGATTTATCTCCGCATGTTTAAGATATAACGTCCGTTGATTAATTAAATTACTGACAAAATAATTAATCAACTTCTTATTTATTTCCGAAACTAGTACCACTCAGATCCTTAATCATTATGCCGGATAACACATCCGCCTGCAGGGCTTGACATAATATTCCTTCCTGAGCTCATTTCGGGGACGTCATCAACCCAGCGCACTGGGACACAGTGACCGTAAATAATTTATAACGACACATCATGTAAACACACTTATTTACCAAAATACCGAGTATGTCATCCTAGCAGAAAAGGAATCACCCTTGATAAATCAAATAAATAAGTAATGAATACATATGCCCATTTTATATTATCTTACAGCTTAAGAGTACGCATCAATTACTGAAGGTCTAGATTACAACAACGGTCAGTGAGTCTCATAATCTTATCCTTCCGTGGTCCTGTTCAACACTTAACATAAGTGCTAGTGTAATCCTTCATTCAAAGACCAACTGAATCAAGAATACACTACAATCTTTTTCCAAGTGGGGTCTCACTGCCAGTCTAGACTGTGAACGAATAGTTTAGTCTTATAAGGAACCGATAGGTGATCTTTCTGTTCGGAACTCTTCGAACCACACTACCTCAATATAAGACATGGAGTATGATTGCATAAATAAATAAACTGCAAGCATATGTACTTTGACCGAAACATGATGGCCAGATCAAAATGGAATTGATAGAATCTATAAATAGGAGCTTTTACAGCATACCTCTAACACTAAAATCATAGAACTTCACAAATCGGATGAACCAACCTTAACATTTATTTAGCTTCTAACCCTTGACCTTCTAAAGGTCATTTTTGTGATTTTAGCTACCAAGTATAATTCGTAGGTCTGATAGTTTTATCCATTCCCAAAGAACCCATGAGTTCAATGGCTATCCACCTTTGAATTCTACCAATACTAAAATCCCAAACACTAGATGCCAAATTAACGTAATGATTCATTTATTGAAGGACCTTTCTTCATATTGGTTCTAGTCGATGTGTTATTTATTGCACTGTGAGATATTTTGGTTCACTGAGCATATCGTCTACCTACGTACCAAATTGATAAAAAATCATGTTTTCATCCATACACAATTTAGAAACTGAATATGAATTCTTTTTAAAACTTGGTACGAAAAGACAATTACTCGATTAACCAAAAATTTTACTTAATAGATAACCCCACTGCAATAGTTGCTACTTCTGTAGCTAGTCCATTCTAGATGGTAACTCAACCTTCACATGTCGATTGGTTCACTGAAACCTTTTTACACAATTAGTGGTTACGTATCTACATACCAGGCACTGATAGATAACACTACTTAAAATGCTTCGACTTCCCAGTGAATAAGATTTACCTTTCTTATATTAAGGATAGGACAGTTCATTTTTCTATGTCTATTTTGCTTAAACCAGATACACATGCCATTCGGCTTGTATTCTTCAGCAAAACTAGACACTATCCAAGTTCTATTTCTAATCATGTTTGAACAAGTAAATTATCTTTGAGTATTACGGACAACAGATTGAAAAGACATTTTGAATTCCTGGGATCATGCAAACATAGTCTTTACTCAGTCAAGTGTTTTCGAATCATCAAATATTGATCCCTTTAAAACAACATTTGAATATATTCACCGGCACCTCAAAACACCGAATCCCCGCAGGCCACGGAGTGTGGACGTCTACGGTTCAAACCGTCGCAAGAGGAGGGATAAATTTTATTAGCTTAACGTACTGCCAAGCAATACTTAACTAATAGTCGGTCGAACTTTTGGCCAGCGCAATCAACTTATAAATAAATTTTATAAGAATAAAAATGACCTTTTCCTTTAGGAATATCGTAATTATTTGCACTTTAAGTGTAACCCATTAATTGGTACTAAGTTTACTACCAAAATTATACGTCCACCTTTGGGTGACCCGTACGCTTTTGAAATAGCTCACTAAAACCATCCCGAAGGAGATTCGTCCATGTGAACTGTGAAATAAAACGTCCTTTGGGCTCGATTTAAATCACTTCACTAACAAACCTATAATGGAGGCCTTGGATGTTATTTATTTCAACCCATTACACACATAATATAATTTTTAGTTTAAAGGGATTTTCTTAAACATGCTCCTAATAATTCAACTTGCACATAGAGCAATTAAATCACATTAGGACATGCATGATTAATAGGCAATAATAAACGAGGAACTAAGATCCAACTATCATGGCCATTTTAATCAATCTCCAATCTTTCGGGAAACGCAGTCTAGTCCTTGTTGAACTGGGTCTTCCGATTCAGGACTTGGAATTTCCTTTTTCGCCGTGATTCCCACTTTTCATCTTGAACAAGTCGTCATCGGGAAAGTCGCCATCGAGTCTCCTTCGTTGGCTTATGCCTACTGCCGCTGTCGCCCGTACTTCTGTTGACCTGGGTCCGTGGGTATCCGTCTGCAAACACCTTAACAATGCTCGTATCTGACAGCAAGCTGCCTACGAGTATGTCCGCATTTGCACAGTACCACGTATCCCATCAACTACGGGTTCGCGGGGTAGCCTGCCTCGTCTCGTCGAGAGATGTCCGCGCATACCGGGTCCAACGAACAATTACATAATATAAATTACATACGTTGATCCTATGGCCCACGCATGGGTCGTACATGAATGATCTAGTAAAGCATTTAAACTATGCAGTGTCCCACCGCACGAATAAATTATTACAAACATTCACCAACCCAAAAATCCTCGACATGTTCGAGGCTTATAAAACGACATACATGAATTAAAAAACAAACATACATG
>CACSLK010006008.1:0-13353 GCA_902706635.1 Striga hermonthica
GGGTCAAGAATGAGAAATGTAAGCAACGTCTCCAGAAAGACTTGTTTTTGAACACGACACCATTATTTGATGTGGATAACATATATTCATCGTTCCATCATATTTTGAAGCAAAATCATACATGTTTAAAAAAGTCGAGGAAAATAAGGGTAAATAAGGGCAACAACAAAAAATGTAAGCAACGTCTCCGGAAAGACTTGTTTTCGAACACGGCACCATTATTTGATGTGGATAACATATATTTATCGCCCCATCGTACTTTGAAGCTAAATTGTACACATTTAAAAGGTCGAGAAAAATAAGGGTAAATAGGGGCAAGAACGAAAATGTAAGCAAGGTCTCCGGAAAGACTAGTTTTTGAACACGGCACCATTATTTGATGTGGATAACATATATTCATCGTTCCATCATATTTTGAAGCAAAATCATACATGTTTAAAAAAGTCGAGGAAAATAAGGGTAAATAAGGGCAACAACAAAAAATGTAAGCAACGTCTCCGGAAAGACTTGTTTTCGAACACGGCACCATTATTTGATGTGGATAACATATATTTATCGCCCCATCGTACTTTGAAGCTAAATCGTACACATTTAAAAGGTCGAGAAAAATAAGGGTAAATAGGGGCAAGAACGAAAATGTAAGCAAGGTCTCCGGAAAGACTTGTTTTCGAACACGGCACCATTATTTGATGTGGATAACATAAATTTATTGCCCCATCTTGTTTTGAAGCATAATCGTACACATTTAAAAAAGTCGTGGAAAATAAGGGTAAATAAGGGCAAGAAGGAAAAATGTAAGCAACGTCTCCAGAAAGACTTGTTTTCGAACAGGGCACCATTATCTGATGTGGATAAAATATATTTATCGTTCCATCGTGTTTTGAAGAAAAATCGTACACATTTAAAAAAGTCGAGGAAAATAAGTGTAAATACGGGAAAGAACGAAAATGTAAGCAACGTCTTCACAAAGACTTGTTTTGGAACACGACACCATTATTTTATGTGGATAACATATATTTATCGCCCCATCGTGTTTTGAAGCAAAATCGTACTCGTTTAAAATAGTCAAGGAAAATAAGGGTAAATAGGGGCAAGAACAAAAAATGTAAGCAACGTTTCCGGAAAGACTTGTTTTCGAACACGACACCATAATTTAATGTGGATAACATATATTTATCGCTCCATCGTGTTTTGAAGCAAAATCGTACACGTTTAGGAAAGAGGAGGAAAATAAGGATAAATAGGGGCAAGAACGAAAAATGTAAGCAACATCTCTGGAAAGACTTGTTTTCGAACACGGCACCATTATTTTATGTGGATAACATATATTTATCGCTCAATCGTGTTTTGAAGCAAAATCGTACACGTTTAAAAGAGTCGAGAAAAATAAAGGTAAATAGGGGCAAGAAGGAAAAATGTAAGCAACTTCTCTGGAAAGACTTGTTTTCCAACACGACACCATTATTTGATGTGGATAACATATATTTATCGCCCCATCGTCTTTTGAAGAAAATCGTACACGTTTAAAAGAGTCGAGAAAAATAAGAGTAAATAAGGGCAAGAACAAAAAATGTAAGCAACGTCTCCGAAAAGATTTGTTTTCGAACACAGCACCATTATTTGATGTGGATAACATATATTTACCGGCCCATCGTGTTTTGAAGCAAAATCGTACATGTTTAAAAAAGTCGAGGAAAATAAGTGTGAACAAGGGCAAGAATGAAAATGTAACCAACATCTCCGGAAAGACTTGTTTTCGATCACGACACCATTATTTGATGTGGATAACATATATTTATCGCCCCATCGTGTTTTGAAGCAAAATCGTACACGTTTAAAAAAGTCGAGGAAAATAAGGGTAAATAGGGGCAACAACAATAAATGTAAGTAACGTCTCTGGAAAGACTTGTTTTCGAGCATGACAACATTATTTGATGTGGATAACATATATTTATCGCCCCATCGTACTTTGAAGCTAAATCTTACATGTTTAAAAGGTCAAGGAAAATATGGGTAAATAGGGGCAAGAACGAAAATGTAAGCAAAGTCTTCGGAAAGACTTGTTTTCGATCACGACACCATTATTTGATGTGGATAACATATATTTATCGCCGCATCGTGTTTCAAAGCAAAATCGTACACGTTTAAAAAAGTCGAGGAAAAAAAGGGTAATAGGGGTAAGAACGAAAAATGTAAGCAACGCCTCCGGAAAGACTTGTTTTCGAACACGACACTATTATTTGATGGGGATAACACATATTTATTGCTCAATCGTGTTTTGAAGTAAAATCGTACACGTTTAAAAAAGTCGTGGAAAATAAGGGTAAATAGGGGCAAGAACAAAAAATATAAGCAACGTCTCCGGAAAGACTTGTTTTCGAACACGGCACCATTATTTGATGTGGATAACATATATTTATCGCTCAATCGTGTTTTGAAGTAAAATCGTACACGTTTAAAAAAGTCGTGGAAAAATAAGGGTAAATAGAGGCAAGAACAAAAAATGTAAGCAACGTATCCTGAAAGATTTGTTTTCAAACACGGCACCATTATTTGATGTGGATAAATATATTTACCGGCCCATCGTGTTTTGAAGCAAAATCTTGCATGTTTAAAAAAGTCGAAGAATATAAGGGTAAATAGGGGCAAGAACATATGTAAGCAACGTTTCCAGAAAGACTTGTTTTCGATCACGACACCATTATTTGTTGTGGATAACATATATTTATCGTCCCATCGTGTTTTGAAGCAAAATCGTACACATTTAAAAAGGTTGATGAAAATAAGGTTAAATAAGGTCAAGAATGAGAAATGTAAGCAACGTCTCCATAAAGACTTGTTTTTGAACACGACACCATTATTTTGATGTGGATAACATATATTTATCGCTCCATCTTGTTTTGAAGCAAAATCGTACACGTTTAAAAAAGTCGAGGAAAATAAGGGTAAATAGGGGCAATTACGAAAAATGTAAGCAACGTCTCTGGAAAGACTTGTTTTCGAACACGGCACCATTATTTGATGTGGATAACATATATTTATCGCCCCATCGTACTTTGAAGCTAAATCGTACACGTTTAAAAGGTTGAGGAAAATAAAGGTAAATAGGGGCAAGAACGAAAATGTAAGCAAGGTCTCCGGAAACACTTGTTTTCGAACACGGCACCATTATTTGATGTGGATAACATATATTTATTGCCCCATCTTGTTTTGAAGCAAAATCGTACACGTTTAAAAAAGTCGTGGAAAATAAGGGTAAATAGTGGCAAGAACAAAAAATGTAAGCAACGTCTCCAGAAAGAATTAGTTTCGAATAGGGCACCATTATTTGATGTGGATAAAATATATTTATCGCCTCATCGTGTTTTGAAGAAAAATCGTACACGTTTAAAAAAGTTGAGGAAAATAAGTGTAAATACGGGCAAGAAAGAAATGTAAGCAACGTCTTCGCAAAGACTTGTTTTGGAACACCGCACTATTATTTTATGTGGATAATATATATTTATCGCCCATCGTGTTTTGAAGCAAAATTGTACACGTTTAAAAATGTCGAGGAAAATAAGGGTAAATAGGGGCAAGAACAAAAAATGTAAGCAACGTCTCCGGAAAGACTTGTTTTCTAACACGGCACCATTATTTAATGTGGATAACATATATTTATCGCCACATCGTATTTTGAAGCAAAATCGTACACGTTTAAAAAAGTCGAGGAAAATAAGGGTAAATAGGGGCAAGAATGAAAAATGTAAGCAACGTCTCCGGAAAGACTTGTTTTTGAGCACGTCACCATTATTAGATGTGGATAACATATATTTATCGCTCCATCGTGTTTTGAAGCAAAATCGTACACGTTTAAAAAAGTCGTGGAAAATAAGGGTAAATAGGGGCAAGAACAAAAAATGTAAGTAATGACTCCGGAAAGATTTGTTTTCAAACACGGAACCATTATTTGATGTGGATAACATATATTTACTGGACCATCGTGTTTTGAAGCAAAATCTTGCATGTTTAAAAAAGTCGAAGAATATAAGGGTAAATAGGGGCAAGAACATATGTAAGCAACGTCTCCGGAAAGACTTGTTTTCGATCACGACACTATTATTTGATGTGGATAACATATATTTATCGCCCCATGGTGTTTTGAAGCAAAATCGTACACATTTAAAAACGTCGAGGATAATAGGGTTAAATAGGGTCAATAATGAGAAATGTAAGCAACGTCTCCAGAAAGACTTGTTTTTGAACACGACACCATTATTTGATGTGGATAACATATATTTATCGCTCCATCTTATTTTGAAGCAAAATCGTACACGTTTAAAAAAGTCGAGGAAAATAAGGGTAAATAGGGTCAACAACGAAAAATGTAAGCAATGTCTCCGGAAAGACTTGTTTTCGAACACGGCACCATTATTTGATGTGGATAACATATATTTATCGCCCCATCGTACTTTGAAGCTAAATTGTACACGTTTAAAAGGTCGAGGAAAATAAAGGTATATAGGGGCAAGAACAAAAATGTAAGCAAGGTCTCCAAAAAGACTTGTTTTCGAACACGACACCATTATTTGATGTGGATAACATATATTTATTGCCCCATCTTGTTTTGAAGCAAAATCGTACACGTTTAAAAAAAGTCGTGGAAAATAAGGGTAAATAGTGGCAAGAACGAAAAATGTAAGCAACGTCTCCAAAAAGACTTGTTTTCGAATAGGGCACCATTATTTGATGTGGATAAAATATATATATCGCCCCATCGTGTTTTGAAGAAAAATCGTACACGTTTAAAAAAGTTGAGGAAAATAAGTGTAAATACGGGCAAGAAAGAAAATATAAGCAACGTCTTCGCAAAGACTTGTTTTGGAACGCGACACCATTATTTTATGTGGATAATATATATTTATCGCCCCATCGTGTTTTGAAACAAAATCGTACACGTTTAAAAAAGTCGAGGAAAATAAGGGTAAATAGGGGCAAGAACGAAAAATGTAAGCAACGTCTCCGGAAAGACTTGTTTTCGAGCACGACCATTATTAGATGTGGATAACATATATTTATCGCTCCATCGTGTTTTGAAGCAAAATCGTACATGTTCAAAAAAGTCGTGGAAAATAAGGGTAAATAGGAGCAAGAACAAAAAATGTAAGCAACGACTCCGGAAAGATTTGTTTTCAAACACGGCACCATTATTTGATGTGGATAACATATATTTACCGGCCCATCGTGTTTTGAAGCAAAATCTTGCATGTTTAAAAAAGTCGAAGAATATAAGGGTAAACAGGGGCAAGAACATATGTAAGGAACGTCTCCGGAAAGACTAGTTTTCGATCACGAAACCATTATTTGATGTGGATAACATATATTTATCGCCCCATCGTGTTTTGAAGCAAAATCGTACACGTTAAAAAAGTCGAGAAAACAAGGGTAAATAGCGGCAACAACGAAAAATGTAAGCAACGTCTCCGAAAAGACTTGTTTTCGAACACGACACCATTATTTTGATGTGGATAACATATATTTATCGCCCCATCGTACTTTGAAGCTAAATCGTACACCTTTAAAAGGTCAAGGAAAATAAGGGTAAATAGGGGCAAGAACGAAAATGTAAGCAAGGTCTCCGGAAAGACTTGTTTTCGATCACGACACCATTATTTGATGTGGATAACATATATTTATCGCCGCATCATGTTTTAGAGCAAAATCGTATACGTTAAAAAAGTCGATGAAAAAAAGGGTAATAGGGGCAAGAACGAAAAATGTGAGTAACGCCTCCGGAAAGACTTGTTTTCGAACACGACACCATTATTTGATGTGGATAAAACATATTTATCGCTCAATCGCGTTTTGAAGCAAAATCGTACACGTTTAAAAAAGTAGTGGAAAATAAGGGTAAACAGGGGCAAGAACGAAAAATGTAAGCATAGACTCCGGAAAGACTTGTTTTCGAACACGACACCATTATTTGATGTGGATAAAACATATTTATCGCTCAATTGTGTTTTGAAGCAAAATCGTACACGTTTAAAAAAGTCGAGGAAAATAAGGGTAAATAGGGGCAAGAACGAAAAATGCAGGCAACGTCTCCGGAAAGACTTGTTTTCAAACACGTCACCATTATTTGATGTGGATAACATATATTTATTGTCCCATCGTGCTTTGAAGTAAAATCGTACACGCATAAAAAAGTCAAGAAAAATAAGGGTAAATAGGGGCAAGAACAAAAAATGTAAGCAGCGTCTCTGGAAAGACTTGTTTTCGAACACGACACCATTATTAGATGTGGATAACATATATTTATTGCCCCATCGTGTTTTGAAGCAAAATCGTACATGTTTAAAAGGTCGAGGAAAATAAGTGTAAATAGGGGCAAGAACGAAAAATGTATGAAGCGCCTCCGGAAAGACTTGTTTTCGAACACGACACCATTATTAGATGTGGATAACATATATTTATCGCTCCATCGTGTTTTGAAGCAAAATCGTACACATTTAAAAAAGTCATGGAAAATAAGGGTAAATAGGGGCAAGAACGAAAAATGTAAGCAGCGTCTCCAGAAAGACTTGTTTTCGAACAAGGCACCATTATTTGATGTGGATAACATATATTTATCGCCCTATCGTACTTTGAAGCTAAATTGTACACGTTTAAAAAAGTCGTGGAAAATAAGGGTAAATAGGGGCAAGAACGAAAAATGTAAGCAACGTCTCCGGAAAGACTTGTTTTCGAACACGGCACCATTATTTGATGTGGATAACATATATTTATCGCTCAATCGTGTTTTGTAGCAAAATAGTACACGTTTAAAAAAGTTGTGGAAAAATAAGTGTTAATAGGGGCAAGAACGAAAAATGTAAGCAACGTCTCCGGAAAGATTTGTTTTCAAACACGACACCATTATTTGATGTGGATAACATATATTTACCGGCCCATCATGTTTTGAAGCAAAATCTTGCATTTTTAAAAAGTCGAAGAATATAAGGGTAAATAGGGGCAAGAACATATGTAAGCAACGTCTCCGGAAAGACTTGTTTTCGATCATGACACCATTATTTGATGTGGATAACATATATTTATCGCCCCATCGTACTTTGAAGCTAAATCGTACACGTTTAAAAGGTCGAGAAAAATAAGGGTAAATAGGGGCAAGAACAAAAATGTAAGCAAGGTCTCCGGAGAGACTTGTTTTCGAACACGGCACCATTATTTAATATGGATAACATATATTTATTGCCCCATCTTGTTTTGAAGCAAAATCGTACACGTTTAAAAAAGTCGTGGAAAATAAGGGTAAATAGTGGCAAGAACGAAAACTGTAAGCAACGTCTCCAGAAAGACTTGTTTTTGAATAGGGCACCATTATTTGATGTGGATAAAATATATTTATCGCCCCATCGTACTTTGAAGCTAAATCGTACAAGATGTAAGAAACGTCTACAAAAAAACTTGTTTCGAATAGGGCACCATTATTTGATGTGGATAAAATATATTTATCGCCCCATCGTGTTTTGAAGAAAAATCATACACGTTTAAAAAAGTCGAGAAAAATAAGTGTAAATACGGGCAAGAAAGAAAATGTAAGCAACGTCTTCGCAAAGACTTGTTTTGGAACACGGCACCATTATTTTATGTGGATAATATATATTTATCGCCCCATCGTGTTTTGAAGCAAAATCGTACACGTTTAAAAAAGTCGAGGAAAATAAGGGTAAATAGGGGCAAGAAAAAAAATGTAAGCATCGTCTCTGGAAAGACTTGTTTTCTAACACGACACCATTATTTAATGTGGATAACATATATTTATCGCCACATCGTGTTCTGAAGCAAAATCGTACACGTTTAAAAAAGTCGAGGAAAATAAGGGTAAATAGGGGCAAGAACAAAAAATGTAAGCAACGTCTCCGGAAAGACTTGTTTTCGAGCACGACACCATTATTAGATGTGGATAACATATATTTATCGCTCCATCGTGTTTTGAAGCAATATCATACATGTTTAAAAAAATCGTGGAAAATAAGGGTAAATAGGGGCAAGAACAAAAAATGTAAGCAACGACTCCGGAAAGATTTGTTTTCAAACACGACACCATTATTTGATGTGGATAACATATATTTACCGGCCCATCGTGTTTTGAAGCAAAATCTTGCATGTTTAAAAAAGTCGAAGAATATAAGGGTAAATAGGGGAAAGAACATATGTAAGGAACGTCTCCGGAAAGACTTGTTTTCGATCACGACACCATTATTTGATGTGGATAACATATATTTATCGCCCCATCGTGTTTTGAAGCAAAATCGTACACATTTAAAAAAATAGAGGAAAATAAGGTTAAATAGGGTCAAGAATGAGAAATGTAAGCAACGTCTCTAGAAAGACTTGTTTTTGAACACGACACCATTATTTGATGTGCATAACATATATTTATCGCTCCATCTTGTTTTGAAGCAAAATCGTACACGTTTAAAAAAGTCGAGAAAATAAGGGTAAATAGCGGCAACAACGAAAAATGTAAGCAACGTCTCCGAAAAGACTTGTTTTCGAACACGACACCATTATCTGATGTGGATAACATATATTTATCGCCCCGTCGTACTTTGAAGCTAAATCGTACACCTTTAAAATGTCAAGGAAAATAAGGGTAAATAGGGGCAAGAACGAAAATGTAAGCAAGGTCTCCGGAAAGACTTGTTTTCGATCACGACACCATTATTTGATGTGGATAAAACATATTTGTCGCTCAATCGTGTTTTGAAGCAAAATCGTACACGTTTAAAAAAGTCGTGGAAAATAAGGGTAAATAGGGGCAAGAACGAAAAATGTAAGCATAGACTCCGGAAAGATTTGTTTTCAAACACGGCACCATTATTTGATGTGGATAACATATATTTATCGGCCCATCGTGTTTTGAAGCAAAAACTTGCATGTATAAAAAAGTCTAAGTATATAAGGGTAAATAGGGGCAAGAACATATGTAAGCAACGTCTCCGGAAAGACTTGTTTTCGATCACGACACCATTATTTGATGTGGATAGCATATATTTATCACCCCATCGTGTTTTGAAGCAAAATCATACACATTTAAAAAATTAGAGGAAAAAAAGGGTAATAGGGGCAAGAACGAAAAATGTAAGCAACGCCTCCGGAAAGACTTGTTTTGGAACACGACACCATTATTTGATGTGGATAACACATATTTATCGCCTAATCGTGTTTTGAAGCAAAATCTTACACGTTTAAAAAAGTCGAGGAAAATAAGGGTAATAGGGGCAAGAACGAAAAATGCAGGCAACGTCTCCGGAAAGACTTGTTTTCGAACACGTCACCATTATTTGATGTGGATAGCATATATTTATTGCCCCATCGTGCTTTGAAACAAAATCGTACACGCATAAAAAAGTCAAGAAAAATAAGGGTAAATAGGGGCAAGAACAAAAAATGTAAGCAGCGTCTCCGGAAAGACTTGTTTTCGAACACGACACCATTATTAGATTTTGATAACATATATTTATTGCCCCATCGTGTTTTGAAGCAAAATCGTACATGTTTAAAAAAGTCGAGGAAAATAAGTGTAAATAGGGGCAAGAACGAAAAATGTAAGAAGCGTCTCCGGAAAGACTTGTTTTCGAACAGGACACCATTATTAGATGTGGATAACATATATTTATCGCTCCATCGTGTTTTGAAGAAAAATCATACACGTTTAAAAAAGCCATGGAAAATAAGGGTAAATAGGGGCAAGAACGAAAAATGTAAGCAACGTCTCCAGAAAGACTTGTTTTCGAACAAGGCACCATTATTTGATGTGGATAACATATATTTATCGCTCAATCGTGTTCTGAAACAAAATCGTACACGTCTAAAAAAGACGAGGAAAATAAGGGTAAATAGGGGTAAGAACAAAAAATGTAAGCAACGTCTCCGAAAAGACTTGTTTTCATGCACGACACCATTATTAGATGTGGATAACATATATTTATCGCTCCATCGTGTTTTGAAGCAAAATCGTACATGGTTAAAAAAGTCGTGGAAAATAAGGGTAAATAGGGGCAAGAACGAAAAATGTAAGTTCCGACCCCGGAAAGATTTGTTTTCAAACACGGCACCATTATTTGATGTGGATGACATATATTTACCGGTCCATCGTGTTTTGAAGCAAAATCTTGCATGTTTAAAAAAGTTGAAGAATATAAGGGTAAATAGGGGCAAGAACATATGTAAGGAACATCTCCGGAAACACTATTTTTCGATCACGACACCATTATTTGATGTGGATAACATATATTTATCGCCCCATCGTGTTTTGAAGCAAAATCGTACACATTTAAAAAAGTAAAGGAAAATAAGGTTAAATAGGGTTAAGAATGAGAAATGTAAGCAACGTCTCCAGAAAGACTTGTTTTTGAACACGACACCATTATTTGATGTGGATAACATATATTTATCGCTCCATCTTGTTTTGAAGGAAAATCGTACACGTTTAAAAAAGTCGAGAAAATAAGGGTAAATAGCAGCAACAACGAAAAATGTAAGCAACGTCTCCAAAAAGAGTTGTTTTCGAACACGGCGCCATTATTTGATGTGGATAACATATATTTATCGCCCGATCGTACTTTGAAGCTAAATCGTACACCTTTAAAAGGTCAAGGAAAATAAGGGTAAATAGGGGCAAGAACGAAAATGTAAGCAAGGTCTCCGAAAAGACTTGTTTTCGATCACGACACCATTATTTGATGTGGATAACATATATTTATTGCCGCATCGTGTTTTAAAGCAAAGTCGTAAACGTTAAAAAAGTCGAGGAAAAAGGGTAATAGGGGCAAGAACGAAAAATGTAAGCAACGCCTCCGGAAAGACTGGTCTTCGAACACGACACCATTATTTGATGTGGATAAAACATATTTATCGCTCAATCGTGTTTTGAAGCAAAATCGTACACGTTTAAAAAAGTCGTGGAAAATAAGGGTAATTAGGGGCAAGAACAAAAAAATGTAAGCAACGACTCCGGAAAGATTTGTTTTCAAACACTTCACCTTTATTTGATGTGGATAACATATATTTACCGGCCCATCGTGTTTTGAAGCAAAAACTTGCATGTATAAAAAAGTCGAAGAATATAAGGGTAAATAGGGGCAAGAACATATGTAAGCAACATCTCCGGAAATACTTGTTTTCGATCACGACACCATTATTTGATGTGGATAGCATATTTATCGTCCCATCGTGTTTTGAAGCAAAATCGTACACATTTAAAAAATTAGAGGAAAATAGGGTTAAATAGGGTCAAGAATGAGAATTGTAAGCAACGTCTCCAGAAAGACTTGTTTTTGAACACAACACCATTATTTGATGTGGATAACACATATTTATCGCTCCATCTTGTTTTGAAGCAAAATCGTACACGTTTAAAAAAGTGGAGAAAATAAGGGTAAATAGGGGCAACAACGAAAAAGGTAAGCAACGTCTCCAGAAAGACTTATTTTCGAACACGGCACCATTATTTGATGTGGATAACATATATTTATCGCCCCATCGTACTTTGAAGCTAAATCGTACACGTTTAAAAGGTCAAGGAAAATAAGGATAAATAGGGGTAAGAACGAAAATGTAAGCAAGGTCTCCCGAAAGACTTGTTTTCGATCACGACACCATTATTTGATGTGGATAACATAAATTTATCGCCGCATCGTGTTTTAAAGCAAAATCGTACACGATTAAAAAAGTCGAGTAAAAAAAGGGTAATAGGGGCAAGAACAAAAAATGTAAGCAACGCCTCCGGAAAGACTTGTTTTCGAACACGACACCATTATTTGATGTGGATAACACATATTTATCGCTCAATCGTGTTTTGAAGCAAAATCGCACACGTTTAAAAAAGTCGAGGAAAATAAGGGTAAATCGGGGCAAGAACGAAAAATGCAGGCAACGTCTCCGGAAAGACTTGTTTTCAAACACGTCACCATTATTTGATGTGGATAACATATATTTATTGCCCCATCGTGCTTTGAAGCAAAATCGTACACGAATAAAAAAGTCAAGAAAAATAAGGGTAAATAGGGGCAAGAACAAAAAATGTAAGCAGCGTCTCTGGAAAGACTTGTTTTCGAACACGACACCATTATTAGATGTTGATAACATATATTTATTGCCCCATCGTGTTTTGAAGCAAAATCGTACACGTTTAAAAAAGTCGTGGAAAATAAAGGTAAATAGGGGCAAGAACGAAAAATATAAGCAACGTCTCCGGAAATACTTGTTTTCGAACACGACACCATTATTTGATGTGGATAACGTATATTTATCGCTCAATCGTGTTTTGTAGCAAAATAGTACACGTTTAAAAAAGTTGTGGAAAAATAAGTGTAAATAGGGGCAAGAACGAAAAATGTAAGCAACGTCTCCGGAAAAGCAAGAACGAAAAATGTAAGCAACGTCTCCGGAAAGATTTGTTTTCAAACACGACACCATTATTTGATGTGGATAACATATATTTACCGGCCCATCGTGTTTTGAAGCAAAATCTTGCATTTTTAAAAAGTCGAAGAATATAAGGGTAAATAGGGGCAAGAACATATGTAAGCAACGTCTCCGGAAAGACTTGTTTTCGATCACGACACCATTATTTGATGTGGATAACATATATTTATCGCCCCATCGTACTTTGAAGCTAAATCGTACACGTTTAAAAGGTCGAGAAAAATAAGGGTAAATAGGGGCAAGAACAAAAATGTAAGCAAGTTCTCCGGAGAGACTTGTTTTCGAACACGGCACCATTATTTAATATGGATAACATATATTTATTGCCCCATCTTGTTTTGAAGAAAAATCGTACACGTTTAAAAATGTCGTGGAAAATAAGGGTAAATAGTGGCAAGAACGAAAATTGTAAGCAACGTCTCCAGAAAGACTTGTTTTTGAATAGAGCACCATTATTTGATGTGGATAAAATATATTTATCACCCCATCGTGTTTTGAAGAAAAATCGTACACGTTTAAAAAAGTCGAGGAAAATAAGTGTAAATACGGGCAAGAAAGAAAATGTAAGCAACGTCTTCGCAAGGACTTGTTTTGGAACACGACACCATTATTTTATGTGGATAACATATATATATCGCCCCATCGTGTTTGAAGCAAAATCGTACACGTTTAAAAAAGTCGAGGAAAATAAGTGTAAATAGGGGCAAGAACAAAAATGTAAGCAACGTCTCCGGAAAGACTTGTTCTCTAACACGGCACCATTATTTAATGTGGATAACATATATTTATCGCCACATCGTGTTTTGAAGTAAAATCGTACACGTTTAAAAAGTCGAGGAAAAGAAGGGTAAATAGGGGCAAGAACGAAAAATGTAAGCAACG
>CACSLK010006009.1:7721-18623 GCA_902706635.1 Striga hermonthica
GTCGAAAGGGCAAATCCCCTTTCTTGGAAACCTGCATGTTGAAACGCTTTAGGACAATGTCTATGTATGTGGATTGGGACAGGCACAACTTTCTCTTCTCTCGGTCACGAATAACCTTGATTCCGAGAACATGTCCTACTTCACCCAAATCCTTCATATCAAACTGCTTGGATAACCATACCTTTACGTCTGACAACATTTTCACACTGTTTCCAATGAGAAGAATATCATCCACGTACAACACTAGAAACACCACCACGACTTATTATAGAAGTGGATATATATTTAAGCTTTGCTTTAGTGGATATTACACTTGTTATTTCTTGATGAATGAGAATTATGATTGGTTAAATTAGTTCCACGTTCTGTTGTTTTACATGTAGATAAGTGGGTCGTCATCGGGCGTACCGAAGATCACTATATCAGTTACTTGCGAAACAAGAATCATTGGTTCACAACCTAGATGGAATTGAACAACCCATCGGAACGGTTGTAGTGTCAACCGTACGGTTTGTCTTGACCGATTAGTTGCACTAGTACATTTATGTATTGAACAGGATCCTAGATAGGGATGTTCGTTTTTATACTGATCGTCGTAAACAAACTAGGCCTCAGTTAATTATTGCGTGCTCTTAACCCGTAAGATATTAAATAGGCATGTGTACATAATTGTTGTTGCTTTGATTCTTTGGGTGAGATCCAAGCCGGGTCGACATACTTAATGAATTGGGTAATGACATTATGTGTTCGATGTGCTATTAGAATATTTACGGTCACCATGTGCGTTAGTATGATGATGTCCCCGAAGTGAGTTCATGAAGGAATATTATGCTAAACCCTGCAGGTGGATTTATTCCGGCATAATATGAATGAGCGAGCGCTAGTTTCGGTAATATAATATATTAATTAATTCTTGATTATTAGTGATTGAATTAATTAATGGATATTTTATCTTAAACATGGGGAGGTAAATCGGATAATTATAATAAGGAGTCTCAAATGTAATTTGGGATAGGTGAGGGGAGTGCAATAATATTATTGTGGTGGACTTTAATATTATTAATATATTAATTGTGGGGTTGCTCCACAGTATTAATATATTAGAAGCCCTTATCCTATTCTTCTTAGGGTCCCTACTGTAGCTCTATATATACAGCATTAGGCTCATGGAAGAAGAGAAGAATCCCACAACCTTGGGAAACACGTCCAGCCCTCTCTCTATCTCTTTCAAGGAGTAGTTCTATTTCTTGTGCTCCACTGATACAAGATCTAGATAGCTATTTGAGAATACAGTAGAAGATCTTAAGGTATATACGGGATTCTAATCAAATCTATCATCCATCCAAACCGGAGACCAAAACCAGCAAGTGACCATACCACGACGACCAGGACGACGAGACGAAGTGATCGCCGTCGAGATCGCCGCCAGCCGCCGCCGCACGCGCCGCCACGTGCCGCCGGAAGAGAGCAGCTGCCGGAGCTTACTCGCGGGCGTGAGAGCGCGTGAACCGTCCGATTTCTGATCGGTCAACGCCGTTGACTTCGTCGTGACGTCAGCTTTCTGGATTGGTCAAGTTTGTTCGATTTTGAGAAGATTTGATTTGCGGTCAACTGTTCGGGCGAACAAGATCTACATAAATTTTAAGCAGTAAGTTTTCTTCATCAAACCTTTAGATCCGTTGCGCATAGGTTTATGTTGAATGTTTGTCCGTGATTTGTGCATATCGAGATCCTCATATGTCCCAACATCCGGAAGGTGCCAATCAGGTTCAGCGGAGTTACGGTGAAGGCTGATCTCTATGCCTTACCTCTGGTTGGGCCGGATGTCGTCCTAGGAGTACAATGGCTCGAAGGGTTAGGCAAGGTGACCACTACTATCGAACATGAATCATGGAGTTCAACTCCGGAGGTCAGCAAGTCACTCTGAGTACGGGCAATGAAAAAGGTACCAAGGAAGTAAGGCTTAAGAGCATCGAGAAAGTTTGGCGGGGTGGAGGCCAAATATTTGCAGTAGTAGTAGAGAAAACTGAGGCACACATAGACCAAGAGGAGAAACACCAGGGAGATGTGCGCGAGCTTCTCAAGGAATTTGAGGGAGTATTGGGCGAGCCTAAGGGACTACCCCCACACCGGGAGTTCGACCATCGCATACCTTTGATCAATGAGCAACATGCCATACACGTTCATCCTTATAGGTATGCTCACTTTCAGAAAACCGAGATCGAACGGAAAGTGGCCGAGATGCTTGAATCAGGACTAATCCAGCATAGCAAGAGTCCGTTTTCTTCTCCAGTCTTGTTAGCCAAAAAGAAAGACGGCACGTGGAGGTTCTATACTGACTACCGAGCTCAGAACGCTGCAACTATCAAGGACCGATTTTCTATCCCTAGCGTCGACGACATGCTCGATGAGTTAGCGGGGTCGCGCTATTTCTCAAAACTCGACCTGAGAGCTGGTTACCATCAGATTCGACTCCATCAAGCCGACATTCCAAAGACAGCATTTCGTACGCACCTGGGGCACTATGAGTATCTAGTCATGCCATTCGGATTATGCAACGCCCCATCCACTTTCCAGTTCGCTATGAATTCCATCTTCAAGGAGTATCTGCGTAAGTTCGTTCTGGTGTTCTTTGATGATATCCTGATCTATTCGAAGTCATGGGGCGAACATCTTGGGCATTTGAGAGTAGTGCTCGAAATTTTGGAGGCCAACTCATTCCACATCAAGCCATCCAAATGTTCATTCGGGCAGATGATGGTTGAGTATCTGGGGCACTTCATATCGCACGAGGGCATGAAGGTTGATCCACGAAAGATTGAGGCTATGATCGATTGGCCAAAACCGACAAGTCTCACACAGCTGAGGGGATTTCTAGGACTCACGGGCTACTACAGAAAGTTCGTGAAGGATTATGGAACCATCGCAAACCACTGACAGAGATGACTAAGAAAGGCGGGTTCACATGGACCGAAGCTACTGAGGAGGGGTTTGGGAAACTGAAAGAAGCCATGACTACAACGCCAGTACTCGCCATGCCCAGGTTTGATGTCTTGTTCGAGGTACACATCGATGCGAGTGACATTGGAATTGGAGCGGTGCTCGTGCAAGAGGGACGACCCTTAGCTTATCTCAGCAAGGCACTAGGCACTACACGATTGGGTCTATCGGTGTACGTGAAGGAGATGCTAGCAGTTGTCGAGGCTGTAAGGTGCTGGAGGCCTTATCTATTAGGCCGACGTTTTCAGATTGTTACTGACCAGCAACCGCTTAAGCATCTATTGGAGCAAAGGATTGTTACCCCCGAGCAGCAGAAGTTCGTATTTAAGCTTATGGGGTTTGACTTCGAGATACTCTATCGACCGGGTCGACAGAATGCAGTAGCTGACGCACTATCCCGACGAACGGATGTAGCCGAGCTAAATGCTATCACTGGGCCATCTTGGACTATTTGGGAAGAAATCAGGAAGGCGCAAGTGGACGACACCTATTGCCAGGAGCTGCGCCAATTGATCGAAGCAGGTAAGACAACTGCTATCGACTACGAGTTGCATAATGGTCTGTTACTTCACCGAGGCCAAGTATTCGTTCCCGACAGTGGGCAGTTACGTGAGCAAATCATGCAGCACTTCCACGACTCTAAAATTGGAGGCCACTCGGGTGTCTACCGCACATGGATGAGAATAGCCAACACCTTCTTCTGGCCCGGACAACAGAGTACCGTCCGAGATTACATAGCACGGTGCGACGATTGTCATCGCACTAAGTCTGACTCACGACGACCGAGCGGGCTGTTGCAACCTCTACCGGTACCCGAGGCGATCTGGGAAGACATTACTATGGATTTCATCGAGGGACTACCGAATTCTAATGGATTTGACGGTGTTATGGTTGTAGTGGATCGTCTTACGAAGTATGCTCACTTCATACCCATTACCCATCCTTACACCGCGAAGTCGATTGCCAGGTTATTTGTGGAGTACGTGATGAAACTGCACGGAGCACCTCGATCCATCATCTCTGATCGAGATAGGATTTTTATGAGCAGCTTTTGGTCTGAATTCTTCAAGTTGCAAGGGACTAAGTTGTCTATGAGCACAGCATACCACCCACAGACAGACGGACAAATGGAGGTAACCAACCGAACCCTTGAGCAGTATTTAAGATGCTACGTCCATCAATTCCGAAGCGGTGGGAAAATTTTTTGCCTTGGGCTGAGTATTGGTACAACGCCACTTACCACGAGTCGACCAAGATGACGCCATTTGAGTTGGTATACGGGCGAAAACCCCCAACACTGACAAATTATTCGGAGGGGAGTACAGTAAATGACGAGGTTGATCGAGAACTAGAGGAACGAGATCTAATGTTGCGAGATTTGAAGAAAAATCTCGAAGGCTCAATCAATCGAACCAAAGCCTTCGCAGATGGGAAAAGGCGTGCGGAAAATTTTGCACCAGGTGAATATGTCTACCTGAAGCTACGACCATTCAGACAGCGCACAACAACACAAAAAGCCGCAACTAAACTAGGCGTTCGCTATTACGGGCCTTATCAGATTCTGAAGCGCATTGGTCAGGTAGCAGATCGTTTAGAGTTACCGGAAAGTTCACAAATCCACCCAGTTATCCATGTCTCGCAACTCAAGAGGAGCTTAGGAGAAGCAGAAGCACTGTGAGGCAGCCGATGGCAGGGCCGTAGTACGCCCAAAACGAGCGATTGAGCACCGTAAGGTAAAGAAAGCAGGACGTTATCGTTGGGAAGTACTAGTTGACTGGGAAGAGTTGCCATCTGAAGAAGCCACGTGGGAAGGTCTTGAAGAGATGCGCGATCAGTTTCCGAATTTCATCCTTGAGGACAAGGACTCACTTGAAGGGGACGGGAATGATGCGGAAGTGTCTAGGCAGCTCAAGAACGCCGCCAGTCGGGCCTACCATGCGCACAAGAGGCAAGCACGAGTGACGGCAGAAATGCACGCACTGGAGGGTAGTTCGCGCCAAACGGGCGAAGATAACCAGCGCACGGGCGCGCGGGCGGAAGGCGAGGACGTCAGCAAAACACGCGGCCGCAGTACGCGCGTAGCAGAAGCCTATCGCGTGCAGACAAGGGGCATGGTGGACGCGGGCGTGGGTGAACAGGATGCGCGGGACGCGGTGCTTGGGAGCGTGCGCGCAGAAGAACCACGCGACGGGGTAGCACGCGCGCGCGAGCCCTCAGTCCTCGAGGAATGCGGACAGCCGGGCGGGGCGCACGCGCGCGTTGATGCGGCAAGGAACGACGGCGCGCGCATCCGGCGCGAAAGGGACGGTGCCCTAGTCCGCGAGGACTAGGGCGTGGACTATGGCGGCGACCGACCTAAGGGCATGTGTGCACAAGAGTATGGGAGCGAGAGGATTACTTGGAGTGCACACCAAGAGATTTAGTTTCCAACTAGCATTATAATTAGGACATTTAGTATTTTATTGCTTTCTTTGATCCCTAGGTAGATTAGGCTTAGATATAATTTTGTGCCTATATAAAGGCCCCTTCCCCTATGTTATTTTTATTCATTCAATCATCCAAGAGGTCAATAGAAATCTAGAACTTTGTTCTTCCAACTTTGCTTTAGTCTTTTCACCAGAATACTATTGCAATTTTATTCGTTTCAATAGGCGCGGTTGTGGCTAGAGAAACACTATCGGCGATTCAAGGCGCGGGTTAGCGGCTTATCGGCAGTCAAAACACACGATCCTCATCACACTGTGCGTGTGCGCTGGCGTGCTCTGGGGCGCTGTGCAGACACTGGCGTGCGCCGGCGGGCGCTGGCGTGCGCTGGCAGTAGTGCACAGGGCCCGACAGACAAGCAGGGTTTCAAATAGGACCGACCGATTTCAAAATTTACTCGACCGATTTACTTGAAAATTTAACACATTAAATAAACCCAAAAACCCTGCTTATCGACGATTCAAGGCGCGGGTTAGCGGCTTATCGGCAGTCAAAACACACGATCCTCATCACACTGTGCGTGCGCGCTGGCGTGCGCTGGGGCGCTGTGCAGACACTGGCGTGCGCCGGCGGGCGCTGGCGTGCGCTGGCAGTAGTGCACAGGGCCCGACAGACAAGCAGGGTTTCAAATAGGACCGACCAATTTCAAAATTTACTCGACCGATTTACTTGAAAATTTAACACATTAAATAGACCCAGAAAGGCACGTTTTTACAAGGTTTCAGACTCAACTCATCAGTTTAACATAAACAACCAATTTTTACGAAAAGGCAATGAAAATCTGAACTTTCTAGTTCACCGAGCAATCTTTTGAATTTTTCAACAAAATTTGGACACAACACACATATCATCAAATTACTAAACTCACCAAAAATCAAAGCAAAATTCCAAGAATATGATTTTTAATGATTTTTCAAAGTTTCTACCCAAAATTTCAAATCCACGTTTGACATAGATACAGATCTCATTTCGGCATGAAATTTTTACAGCACATAATATACCTATAGAGGACTCTGCAGTTCAAATTTTAGAGTAATCGGACGAGTACATAATTTAATATGATTTTTATAAGAATCAGCAACAATACCCGATTCAACAACACATCAATGATCACATATTCATCTAAAACGTCCAAGGCCTGAACCATGAGGCCAAGGACTTCAAATGTTCCAATAATGCACAACCCTAATCACGATTTAAGCGAAATTCACATTTGAATACAATTAACGAATAAATCACGAGATTAAATAGCCAATTATCAAACCCTAACATGAAATTTCCCAACAAGGCTCATCACATAGCACATATATACTGAAAATAATAAAGGATTATCAGCCTTGTACCGTTCTCGGGGAAATTACATGGAAGGAGGTTCGAACGGGGCTGAGGATGGTCGCGGGCACGCGAGGGAAGGGCCTGCGGGCTTCTACTGGGCGCTGGCGGGCTTCGCGGGCGTTGTGACAACTCGAGCGCGTCTGCTGGCCACTTAGAGGTCCGCGTGCGTGACGAGGGTTGCCTGCGTGGTCGCGGAACGCTGGATGGCGACGGGTGGGCGTGAACGGCGAAGGGCCTGGCGCACGAACAGATCACGATAAAGGCTCGCGATGGCAGCGGGGCTTGCGAGTGATCGACTCGCGAAGATCGGTGGCGGAGGGTGGCGATGGCCTGGGCGACGGCGGCGATCGTAGAGAAATAAAAAAAAGAACGACAGAGAGCGAGAGAGAGAGAGATTGGCGTGAGAGAGAAAGATGAGAGAAAGAAAAGGCTGCGTGAAAAATAGAGAAGAGAGGGATTGATCTTCTCATATATATATGGCTAGGGTTGGTGACTTAACCCACAAGTCACTTGCTAAATAAAATAGCACCACATAAAAGGAAAAAGGAGGAGGGGCGACTGGTCTTGGCGCGGATCTCGGCTGGGGTGCGACTCACGGGCGCGGCTCGCGGGGTTCGACCGGAAGCTCGGTCCGACGAAATAAATTAAAATTAAATTAAATTAAATAAATTAAATAGTATTTAATAATTATATAAAATCTTCTACAATTAATATTTATTTAATATACACAATTAGGCACATAAATTCATTTAGGCAATTAAACAAATAGCAATTATTATTAATGGCCATAATAATAATAGTAATAATAATAATAATAATAATAATAATAATAATAATAATAATAATAATAATAATAATAATAATAATAATAATAATAATAATAATAAAATCCAGTTATTCATAAACAAACGGGGCGTTACAGTCTACCCACCTTACAAAGAATTCCAACCTCGGAATTCGAAAATGAAACAAGAAAGCAATAAAATACAAAGGAGAACTCAGAACTCAAAGTTCGGGTAGCGCCTCCTAATATCGTCCTCCCTCTCCCAAGTCTCCTCGGTCTCATCGTGTCGGCTCCACAGCACCTTCACCAAGCTCACTGCCCGGTTCCTCAGCTGATGGACCTTCTGATCCAGAATAGCTACCAGCACCTCCTCATAGGTAAGGTCTCGCTCGAACTGCAGCTCGCCGAAGTCCACGACATGATCAGGATTATGCACATACTTCCGAAGCATCGAGACATGGAATACGTCGTGCACACCCGACAAGTCTGGTGGTAAAGCCAGCGATACACTAAGTTCCCGACTCGGTCAAGGATCTCGAACGACCCAATATAGTGAGGTTTAAGCTTCCCTTTCTTCCCGAAGCGAATCACACCTCGCATGGGTGAAACCTTCAGAAGGACATGATCTCCCACCACATACTCATGCTCATGCCTCTCCCGGTCGGCAAAGACCTTCTGCCTCTCCTGGGCAGATCTGATGGCCTTCCGGATCTCCTCAACAGTCGCAGCAGTACTCTGAACAAAATCCGGTCCTGTAATCCTCCTCTCTCCAACCTCATCCCAATACAAAGGGGTCCGGACCTTACGTCCGTATAATGCCTCGTATGGAACCATCTTGATCGAAGAGTGGTAGCTGTTGTTGTAGGCCAGCTCGACTAGCGGAAGGGCATACTCCCAAGTCAGGCTTCGGTCCAAGACCACAGTCCTCAAAATATCCTCCAAATACTGGATCACACGCTTTGACTGGCCATCTGTCTGGGGGTGAAAGGCTGTGCTGAACTCCAGCCTCGTCCCCATGGCTCGGTGCAACGTCCTCCAGAACTGGGATGTGAACTTGGCATCTCGATCCGAAACAATCTCCACGGGCACCCCATGAAGCTTAACAATGTCCTTGACGAACAATTCGGCGTAATCACTCGTCTTCATGGTCGTCCGGACAGGCAGAAAATGGGTAGACTTCGTAAGGCCATCCACTATCACCCAAATCGAATCGTACCCGCTCCTCGATCTTGGCAGTCCAACCAAGAAATCCATGGTGATGCAATCCCACTTCCACTGGGGAACCTCCAGGGGCTGCAACAACCCCCTCGGTTTCTGGCGTTCAGCCTTCACTTGCTGACACACCAGGCACCCATCCACGAACTTCGCTACCTGCCTCTTCATGCCTCGCCACCAGAAGGACTTCCTCAGGTCCTGATTCATCTTCATGCTACCAGGATGGATGGTGTACGGGGCACTATGGGCCTCCCTAAAATCTCTCTCCGCAGCTCCCACACCCTCGAAACACAAAGTCTACCCTCGAAGACCAAGGCTACATCGGATGCGACTGTGAATCCACCAACTCTACCAGCTGCTTACAACTCCTTCATACGGCATAAGAAACGGTCATTTGGTTGCTCGGCGACTATCCTCTCCCAAAGGGTCGGTCCCACAACCAAAGAGGCCAACACCCCCGGCTGCTGAGGTCGACTTTTTCTGAGTGAAAATGTACTTTAGGCTCTTGTGGTCGCTAAAGATCTCACACTTGCCTCCATAGAGGTAGTGCCGCCAAATCTTCAAGGCGTGGACAACTGCAGCTAACTCGAGATCATGAGTGGGATAGTTCTGCTCGTGAGGCTTCAGCTGCCTCGAAGCATAGGCTACGACTTTCCCTTGCTGCATGAGAATACAACCCAGGCCCATCTTCGAAGCATCACTATAGACGGTGAACTCCAATGTAGGGTCGGGTATGGCTAGGACAGGCGCGGTAGTGAGTCTCCTCTTCAACTCCTGGAAACTCTCCTCGCACTGAGGACTCCAATCAAACCTCACTGCCTTCTTCGTAAGGTTGTTCAGTGGCTGGGCTATCTTCGAGAAGCCCTCAATAAACCTCCTGTAGTATCCTGCTAACCCCAGGAAACTACGAACATCTGCGGCACTTCTTGGCGTATCCCATTTGCTCACCGCCTCGATCTTGCTGCGATCCACCTCAATGCCTCTAGCTGTCACAATGTGGCTAAGGAATGCCACACGGTTCAGCCAGAACTCGCACTTCGAGAACTTAGCATACAACTTCTCGCGGCGAACAGTCTCCAGCACAATCCTCAGATGCTCCTTGTGCTGATCGATATCTCGGGAGTAGACCAGAATGTCGTCGATAAACACAATGACGAACTGGTCCAGGAAAGGATGAAAGACCCTATTCATAAGGTCCATGAAAACGGCCGGGGCATTACTGAGTCCAAAAGGCATGACTACGAACTCATAGTGGCCATATCGGGTACGAAAAGCAGTCTTGGAGATATCCGACTCCCGGATCTTCAACTGATGATAGCCAGATCGCAAATCAATCTTTGAGAAGACACTGGCTCTTATCAGCTGGTCGAAAAGGTCCTCGATACGGGGAAGGGGGTACTTGTTCTTGACTGTAAGGGCATTCAACTCCCGATAGTCAATGCACATGCGCATAGATCCGTCTTTCTTCTTCACGAATAGGACGGGCGCACCCCACGACGAAACACTCGGACGAATGAAACCGAGCTTAAGCAATTCCTGAATCTGGGCCTTGAGCTCTTGAAGCTCCTTCGGCACCATACGATAAGGGGCCTTAGAAACGGGGCCGGCTCCGGGAATTAGGTCAATGGTGAACTCCACCTGGCGGTCCTCCGGGTAAGTCATCAGGAAAGACGTCGAGGTACTCGCATACGATAGATATGTTGCGTTCTGTTAGGAACGTCAAACGACATGCACAGTATTGCATTTTATCGAAATAAATCCTAACGCAACGGAATCTATAGTTAGGATATGGATGTTTACCTTTTAAAATTTTTGCCGACTCTGAGACGATGTAGAGTACCGTTGGTGAAGTTCGTCTGAACACCACAACCTAATGGGCGGATAGGTTTGGCCTTTTGCTGATTCTAATCAACACGTCAAACGGATCACGAACGGACGGTGGCTTGGTCTCGGTCGTCGGGTGGCAGCGGGCGATCGTGCGCGTCGGGCGCGGACAGCGAGCAGGTGCGCAGACGTCGTGCGTGTGCGCGGAAGGTGTGCGTGTGCGCGGGCACTGGCAGCGTGCACTGGTCGCTGGCGTGGAC
>CACSLK010006009.1:32674-76697 GCA_902706635.1 Striga hermonthica
TCGAAGACGAGCAACGATTTTAGCAGCTTCATAGCTGGTAAACAATAATTTTTCAACTCGTCTTCTCCCAACCCGGCTTGCGAGCTGGTCGAAGACGAGCAACGATTTTAGAAGCTTCATAGCTGGTAAACAATAATTTTTCAACTCGTCTTCTCCCAACCCGGCTTGCGAGCTGGTCGAAGACGAGCAACGATTTTAGCAGCTTCATAGCTGGTAAACAATAAAGTTTTTCAACTCGTCTTCTCCCAACCCGGCTTGCGAGCTGGTCGAAGGCGAGCAACGATTTTAGCAGCTTCATAGCTGGTAAAAAATAATTATTCAACTCGTCTTCTCCCAACCCGGCTTGCGAGCTGGTAAGACGAGCAAAGATTTTAGCAGCTTCATAGCTGGTCGTAGTTATAGGTTTTGTGATCACAAGCTTCGTAGCTTAGTCGAGATTCCACTCGAGGCATACAACTTCATAGTTGTTTTTGATCGACTTTGTAGTCGTGGGCTTCGTAGCCTTTGCCGAGATTCCACTCGAGGCATACAACTTCGTAGTTGTTTTAGATCGACTTCGTAGTCGTAGGCTTCATAGCCTTTTGCCGAGATTCCACTCGGGGCATACAACTTCGTAGTTGTTTTAGATCGACTTCATAGTCGTAGGCTTCATAGTCGTAGGCTTCATAGCCTTTTGCTGAGATTCCACTCGGGGCATACAACTTCGTAGTTGTTTTAGATCGACTTCATAGTCGTTGGAGTTAATCGGCTTTATGGTCGTTTTGAAAAATTTGATTTTTTCGAGTAATCATAATAATGTCGATATGAAAATGTAAAAACACAACTCTGAACATAAACTTGGGAATCATTGCATTACTGAATTTGATTAAGCGTTGCTCAGTACAAAAGAGTTCAAAATACTATTCTTAGGCATAAAACGCTTGAGATGGATTACGTGCCAAGATCGTGGCAACTGTCGTCCTTCGCAATCTTCGAGCTCATATGCACCTCTCTCGAGCACTTTGGTGATGGTGTAAGGTCCTTCCCAATTAGCTTCAAGCTTCCCGATTGGCCAGTTGAGCTTCTTGGGGTCGTCCTATAGGCCCATAGGACTGTTGTCAGCTCGTCGACCCAAGCACCTGATGCTCTCTCCAATCTCTTCTTCAATCCTTGGAGAATTGTTCGATTGGTCACTTCGACCTGTCCATTAGCCTAGGGGTGTGCGACCGAGGCGAACCTTTGCTTTATTCCCATGTCGAGACACCATGATTGAATTCGTTTCCCCTGGAACTGAGTTCCATTGTCAGAAATTAGCACCTTCGGGACTCCGAATCGACAACATATATTGTTAAATAGGAATTGGATCATTTTTTCCTCTGTAATTTTCGCCAATGGTTCCGCTTCGACCCACTTAGTAAAATAGTCGACAACGACTACTAGAAACTTCCTCTGCCCCGTCCCCATCGGTAGTGGTCCTACCAAATCGATTCCCCATTGCGCGAAGGGGATCGGGGTGCTTATGGTCGTCATGTACTCGGCGGGGATGTGCGTGATTTGCCCATGTCGTTGACATTTTTCGCATTTCTGAACCAGCTGCTCTGTCGTCGCTCGCGTCTTGGGCCAATAATATCCTGCTCGCAGGGCTTTGCCTGCCAAGGCGCGTGATCCTATATGTGCTCCGCAACATCCTTCATGTATTTATTTCAAAACATAATTTCCTTTGTCTTCGGAGACGCATCGCAAGTGAGGCCCGACCAGAGATTTTTTGAACATGACCCCGTCGACTTCAAATTATTTGCTTAAATATCGAGCCACTCTTTCTGCCTCCTGCTTATCTCCCATAGGTACTCGACCCTGCAGGAGTTCATGAATTGACTTTCTCCAATCATCCTTTTCCTCGACTTCCATCGTTTCGCCCAACACGCTTCCTTCTAAGTAGTGATAGAACTTCCCATCTTCCCCTCATTCGAGCTTGCTATTCTCGCGAGCCAATCTGCTCGTTTGTTTTCTTCTCGAGGGATTTGCGTTAGTTCAAACTTCTCCAGGCGCTGCACAAGGCTTTGGATTTCTTCGACATATTTCATCATTCGCTCTTCTTTGATTTCGCAATTTCCCAACACTTGTCCAACAACTAACTGCGAGTCGGAATGTGCCACGACTTGCGACGCTCCTCCGCCAATTGCAAGTTGAATTCCTTTGATTAGCGCCTCGTACTCGGCTTCGTTATTCGAGGCCTTAAATCTCATCCTAATAGCAAAGTCAAGTTGCTCGCCTTCGGGTGAGACGAGAACGATTCGAAGACCTGATCCTTTGGCCGCCGATGACCCGTCGACGTGGATGACGCATTTCTTTTCTTCCCCCTTGGTACCTTCTTGGATGAAATATGCTAGGGCTTGGGCCTTTATGGCTCGTCTTGGTTCGTACTTGATTGAATATTCGCTCAGCTCGACTGCCCATTTGACGAGTCGACCTGATACCGTGGGTCGGCCCAGTGTCTCTCCTAGTTGAAAGTTCGTCCTGACTAACACCACATGGTTCAGGAAATATGGCCTTAGCTTTCTAGCCGTTATTACCAATGTCAGGGCGGCTTTCTCGATTTTAGGATATCTCGTCTCCGCACCCTGCAGAACTCGGCTGGTGTAGTAAATTGGCTGTTGGACACCTCCTTCTTCTCGTAATAACACCGAACTTAGTGATACCGATCCCACAGATATATAGAGCACCAGCTCGTCGCCGGGCTCTGGTTTTGTCAACAAGGGTAGCTCGCCCAAGAACTCTTTTAACTTTTCGAAAGCCATTTGTGCCTCGTCACTCCATAAGAAGGTCGACTTCTTTTTTAGCAATTTGAAGAATGGGAAGCTTTTTTCTGCGGCCCGAGCAATGAACCTGCTCAGCCCTGCAATTTGTCCCGTCAGAACTTGTACATCTCTTATGCTTCTTGGTGGGGCCATGTCGAGTATGGCCTTCACTTTTTCCCGGTTTACCTTGATTCCATGCTCTGTGACGATATATCCCAGAAATCGTCCTGCCTTTACTCCAAAGGCACACTTGTTTGGGTTTAGCTTCATCCCGAACGCCCTAAGAGTTTGAAATGTTTCCCTTAAATCGTCTGGGTGTGAGGTTGAGACTTTACTTTTTACCAAGATGTCGTCCACATATACCTCGATGTTTCGCCCGATCTGAGATTTGAACATTCGATCCATCAGCCGTTGGTAGGTTGCTCTAGCATTCTTAAGTCCAAAGGGCATGACGACATAGCAATACGTCCCTTTACTCATTACGAAACTCACCTTACTTTGGTACTCCGGGCATAACGGGATCTGATGGTATCCCTGAGATGCATCCATCATACTCAATAATTCGCAACCAGCCGTAGAGTCGACGAGCTGATCAATTCGTGGTAAAGGGTAATGATCTTTTGGGCAAGCCAGGTTTAAGTCACGGAAATCGATGCACATGCGCCATTTGTCTAGTGCCTTCCTTATCATCACAGTGTTGGATATCCACTCGGGAAATTGGATTTCTTTGACATGTCCTGCCCGCAGCAACTTATCCACCTCGACTTCAATTGCTTTGTCGATTTCTTCCCCGTGACGTCTAAGTCGCTGCTTTACTGGCTTTCTGAGGGGGTCGACATTGAGTTTATGCTCCATAATAGCGGGGTCGATCCGTGTCAACTCCTCAGGGGTGAAGGCAAAGACATCCCTGAACTCCTTCAGTAGTGCGATCAGCTGGTTTCGTAGCTCGACTTTCAGATCTTTCCCGACCTTGGTGGTCTGTTCCTTTGTTTCTCCGATTTGTATTTCCATTAGCTCCCCGTGGGGTTCGAGATCACTATTCCTTGTCCTTTTCTCGCTCATCATTGGCTTCTTTCCCTCCCTAACTTCGGCCCGTTGGTTGGTTTTTACAGCGATTTGATAACAAGTCCTTGACAGCTTCTGATCACCTCGAGCTTCTCCAACTTGGTCTCCGACTGGGAACTTTAGCTTCATATGGTAGGTCGATACTACCGCCCGGAATGCGTTAAGTGCTGGCCTCCCCAGAATCACATTGTAAGCTGACTCGACATCAACCACCACGAATCTCACCATTTTCACCTTCCGCAAGTCACCTTCCCCTAGAACGACAGCGAGCATAGTTTCGCCTAGAGGGGCAACCTCTGACCCGTTGAAACCGAATAGTGAGGTATGAAGGGGTGTGAGTTGTATGTCGAGTTCCATCCTTTTGAGACAATCGTAAAAAATCACATTTACTTAACTCCCAGTATCGACGAACACTCTCTGCACTTCATATCCCGAGATTTGGGCTGTTATCATCAATGCGTCGTTTTGAGGCCTCTCAACTTCTCCCGCGTCTGCCGGGCCGAAATTTATTATCGGCCCATTCTCATCGACCTGTTGTATCTCGGATTTTCCATGACGCCCTCGGGCATACACCTTCCTTGCTCGATTCAGGTCCCCATCAGTTGATCCTCCAAATATCATATGTATGGTTCCCCTTTTCTGTGGGAGCTCCTCTTTCTCTGGCGTTCTCGCCCTCTTGCGAGGGCTTCTGCTCCTTTCTCTCCTTCTGCTTGACTTTTCCCGGTCCTTATATATGAATTCTTTCAAGTGTCCTGCCTTAATCAGCCTTTCGATTTCGTCCTTAAGGTGCCTGCAGTCGTCAGTATTGTGACCGTAGTCTTTGTGGAATCGACAGTATAGATTACTTTTTGGTCTTGTTGGTCCGTCTTTTATCGTCTTGGGCCATCTGACGACATTGTCATGAATCTCTTTTTCCATCACCTCCAGGATTCGCGCTTGAGGGGCCGACAAAGGGGTGTATTGAGTCGGCCTCCAACCCCTAGGTCGCCCCTCTCTCTCTGCTCGCGGAGATCCCTTTCTCTCCTCAGCCGAGGAAATTCTCTTCTCCCTTCTCTCATCCCGAGGGTCAGTTCTACTTTCTTTACTCGTTCGCAGGAAATCGATCTCCGCCTCCTCAACATTCATATACTTCGCGCATCTCCCCAGCACTTCGTCGAACGTTCTACCCGGGCGCTTTGCCAGAGAGTTCCTGCACAAGCCCGGTAGCAACCCTCGTGTCAAACCTCCTGCCTTTATCTCCTCCGACGCCCTGGGCACCTCGACACATGCTCGCGTATATCTCGCCACATAATCTCGTAGCGACTCACCTTCCTTTTTCTGGATGCCCATTAAGGTCAGATACGATTTCTCCTGCGGTCTAACACTTGCAAATTGATTGAGAAAGCTCGCACTGAATCCTTCAAAATCCTTGATGGCTCCCGCTGGTAGTTGGTGAAACCAATCTTGTGCAGATCCCCGTAAAGTGGTTAGGAAAGCTCGACATTGCACGGGGTCATTATAATGATGCAAAACCGCCATATTCTCGAAACTCCTCATGTGACGCGATGGATCGGTCGACCCGTCATAACTTATGTTCAGATCACGAAAACCTTGCGACAGGTCGGCATCCAGGATGTGCTGCGAGAACGGGTGTCCCCTCGAGCCTCCAATTTTCCTCCCTTCGACTCGAGCCTGTAAATCATGAACCTGGGCCGACAACTGCTCCAGCGTTTCATCTCTCGCCTGCGGGTTGGCAGTCCTTATGGAGGACGCCTCCTCCTCCACCCTTCTAACTTGCCTATCATTGGACTGGGCTTGTTGCTCGTGATCATGGGGTGGTGGCTCAATCCTGCGCTGCTCGATCCTGGGCTGCTCGACCCTGGGCTGCTCGACCCTGGGCTGCTCGGGCCTGGGGTTCTCGACTTGTACCTGCTCGAGTCGGGCTGCCACTGCCTCCGCTATCATTCTTTGCATTTCACCCCTCGTCACGGTCATCATCTGCTCCTCGGCCTGGGGTGGTGGCATCGTCACTTGTTCCAGCACTCTGGATTGCTTTCCCAGGCTCAAAGTCGTTTCTGCGGACTCGTGGCCGTCGGCTCTCGTGTTCATGCCCTTCACCTGACTAGGTTCTCCTTGTTTTATCCCCGGAATCTTTACCCCGGGAGGTGTGATGGGTGTTTCTTCCTCAACACGCACCCCCGACGACGCGTGCCCCCCAAAGGGTAGAAAACCGAGAACCTGAAGCGGTGGTCTAGGGCCGGGAATTAACGGCGGCCGCTTGTCCGTCCACGCTGCCTAAAGTCCTCATTTAGATTCCTCGATAATCCTTCTTTCTCTGCCATGTCAAACAGATCGGAACTAGGTGTGAAGCTCTTACCTCCTTCAAGAACTTCCCACAGACGGCGCCAATTTGATGGGTCTCCTCCTAGATCTGGAGTGAACCGGTGGAATGAGCTCCGGTCTGTTCGAATCGTCTCCAAGTCGCCCGTGGACCGCAGTGAACACCTGCAAGAACTCAACACCGGAAGTGTTTCCCGGTGAAGAGCCTCCGACGCTCAAGTCAGTGAACGAACAGAGAAGAAGCTTTGCTCAGGGGGAGCAACAGCTGAGTATTGAATGAGAATAATAGTTAGGGTTTAGGTTTACCTCAGCTCCTTTATATAGGAGTAGAAACACTTACTTTTGTAACACCCCGCTTATCAGAGTAAATTTTTCGCAACTTATTTCAAAAATACTTATAAATTTTTCAAAACCTTCTTAACTAGGGATGCTACTAACTTATCTACTTTAAAAATCTGTTTACTTAAACTTTATTTAACAACTAAGTTAGACATAAATAAAACAGATTTTAAACATTGAACAAATATAAAACTTAGCAGTTCATACAATCAACTTGATAAATCAACCTTTAAAATCACACTTAAAATCACACTTGTTCAAATCTTAAAGAAACGTAGCGGAATATCTTACAAGTGTGGTTTACAAACCGAAACCTTATTGAAAATTCTCAATAAAAACTTCAACAAATACACGACCACCACAGCTCCTCACACATGCGCACCGTCTTTATTTCCTGAAAAATGATAATAGTGGGGCGTGAGTACTAATCAACTGTACTCCGTAAAAACCCATACTGAAGTAAACAACAATAATAATATCAATATCATGATCTTTGGTATGTATCTAAGCTTAATCTTTCGGTATCTAACCGATACTTTAACTTGAACTTTGCAACTACCGGTAACTTGGGCCGGTTCTCACGTGATCACATTCTGGGGGTCGCCTCCCACAGAACCCAGTCTTGACTGAGCGAGCTTAATACTTTACTTAACTTTATACATACCTCGAACATGATAATAGCTATTATACTCAATGTAATACCTAGTCTGGGTCCCCACCTTTCTTCCTGAAAAACTGTTTGTAAGTGTTGTTCTCGTAGCCGACTTGTAAAGCTTCATAAAAATATAAACAAATATACTAAGTACTATGCTCGAATACTCAAGAAGATATTGAGATTCTTAACTTTAACTGATAACTTTTAACTTATCCGAATCTAGCCAAAATGCTATAGCTCAAATAATCATAATACTTTTAATAACTCAAACTCTTAATAAATCATCATTTGATGCCAAAACTTTATATAAATCATGCTTTCTAAATAACAGTTTATAAACTTGCAAGTGAAAATATCTAACACAAGCTCTTCAAAATTTCACATTAATTATTATAATGAGAAATTTCATACTAAATTCATATTAACATGCTTTATCTATAATTTTAGTAATTACTCCATTCAACTCATTTTAAGTTTAACTTTAACATATGTATTCTCAACATATATATAAAGTTACCATAAAAATTTCACTTTAAAATAATACTCATATATTTAGATATATTATTTCAA
Organism: Striga hermonthica; assembly: GCA_902706635.1. Lineage (NCBI taxonomy): Eukaryota > Viridiplantae > Streptophyta > Magnoliopsida > Lamiales > Orobanchaceae > Striga > Striga hermonthica. The sequence goes on from CACSLK010006009.1 coordinate 40,400, forward strand.
AGTTGAAAATATAACAAAATATTCAATTTGCTATCATACTTGTCTTTGAAAAAATCTATTTCTCATGCTTCTATTATTAAAAAAATTAAATTCTAAAACTTTAAAACATAAGTCTCAACTAAATCACGAAATATCCTGTAAATTTTCTCATAAAAATAATAACCATAAAGGAAGATATGAATTTCCAAATAATGCTTCTCTTGTTGAAATTCGAGATTTACTCACTTATGTTCATTATGTTCTATAGCATGCTAAACAACTCCAATAAATATAAGATTTAAACTGGAAGATTTTAACTAATATATGAATTGACCATAAAATTCTCAACTAAAAATAATATCAATAGATAGGGTAATTTCATATCACAAGTCATCATTACTACACAGATTTTTCACTAGACAACACCTAAATCAATGATTTTTATAAAATTCATTTTAACTTTAAATAAATCTAAACTTTCCAGTAATACCCTTAACATAATGATGATCTCATATAAAAATTTTCATAATTTTTAAAATTTAATATCTTGGTCAAAAACGAACAAACATAGGCAGCTGCAACATAAACTTTAAATAATCTTACTTTATAATCTTATTATATATATTTATATATATATAAATTTATAATTTCTAACATGATAACATATCAAAAACACATATAAATACTCATAATTCTTAGATATACTTGATGATATTAAAGTTTTGAAGACGTACCTCTTCTACTCTTAAGAAAAGAAACTTGCTCCAAACACTTCTCGAAATTGCTCGGTTTCTCTCTTAAATACTCGATTCTCACTATTTCTCTCTTATAACATAAATTCTGAATTTTTGAGGTGTAATACTAACATTGAAGAATGCTCCTATTTATATGAAAATTTTAGGGGACAAGCATCTCCAAATTTCAATTTAATATCATTTAAATACTAATTTCTACAACAAATATGCTAAAAAAATGCCCCACTCTTAATTTTTAATTTAGTTGACTAATATTATTAAATTTCAGCTCAATAATTGTATAAAATAACATAAAATTGAGTCATCATTAATATAAAAATTAAGATGCTTCAAATGATGAACATTCTACAAAATAAAATAATTTCCACAATTTATTTTCATTTTTATTTTTTAATTTCGAATTTTCTAATAAAATCAGAAAATAATTTTAAAAAATTATTTTTAACTTATATTAATATCTCTCATAATATATAAATCATTTACAAATGATTTAATGAGGAAAAACATGCTTAAAAAAATAACATAAATACTTTTATTTTTCTAATAATAGCATAAATTGTGAAAATTCACAATTAATTAAAATTATGCTATTCTTAATATTTAAAAAAATCCATAATAACTAAATTTTTATGTTTAATAAAATTTAGATATCAATAATAAAATTTTCGGAATCAAATCGGACTTAAATTCCCTTTACGATTGAAAACCGAAGATTTTATTATAATCTCTACTGTTCTCGATTATGAATTTTAACTTAATCTTGAAATACTTTACTTATTATCTATACTCAGTTAATTACTCTTACTGATTTACCTTATAACTTTTTACTGTGGTAAATAACTTTTACTATGGTAAATAAATTTTACTGTGGTAAATAAATTTTTATTGCGGTAAATAATTTTTACTGACTTACTAAAATATGGGATATTACAATCTACCCTCCTAAAAACTATTTCCGTCCTCGGAAATACAGAAACTGAAATACATACTTACTGAGTATATATATCAGAACTCAAAATCCGGAAAATGTGCTCTAATATCAGCTTCTTGCTCCCAAGTGGCATTTTGATTCTCCGTGGCGATTCCATTTTATACGAACGAGAAAACTATAACTATTCCTTAGCCGATGAACCTTTTTGGTCCAAAACAAATACCGACGGTTCCTCGTAAGTTAGAACTTACTAAATCTAAATCTCATTGTGCTAAAGCACATAATTTGGATTGCTCACGTATACACGTATCATCAATACGTGAAAAACATTACTCATACTAACCAACTTGGGAGGTAAAACTTAATGTTAGAATACTTCTTCTACTAGTTCAAAGAACTTTGAACGGACTTATACGAAAAGAATGCAACTTACCGAACGACACTTCTCATTAGTCGAACTTTCAGAAAAACTTTATCAAAATTCATTGCTTGTCCATGCTTTATCAACTGAATACTTCTGCCAATTCTGAGCAGTCTTGCACCTTTCTTGAATTCCGACTTACTTACTCAACTATTTCTATGATCATTTTCCAACATAATGATGGTAATGCTAAACACTTTAACTTGCCTCCTATTACACAGAACATGACTATGTGGCACTTTGCATGCGATGTACCCACTACCCGGGCCCTTCGGGTGTGGAACATTTACATGTGTGTACTCACAATGTCAATAATACCTGCAAAAATTACATATACGTTAGCATCATCAACTGTACTGAACTTGCCTTTGCGTCGGGAAACCTTCTGATCAAAACTACTATCAACACTTATATTCCTTTGACTTTAATATTTCCAATATATCTCAAATAAAACTGATTTGGAAATTACTGCACAGCATAAATTACCCAATTACTGATCATACCACATTTCACCTATCGAGGTGAATTATCATGTCCTCAATAATGCTGACCGACACAACTCAACTTCACAATAAATCATTCTCCAACTATTGCCGACATTTCATATCAGATTTCTGCTGCATTAATTGCATACTAGCTGCATATTCTGACATTAGGAATATAATAATGCCAAGCTCTATCTCCAGAAACTTACCTTATACTCTTCGATCTTCTATAAACCGGCTCGCTAATCCTTCTATCTTCTTCAGCAATGGTCCGAAACAACAAATGGATTCAGCACTTTAAATATTTGCAAAATATTCCTTTCTTCCTTTAAATATCATAAAAAGGATTTATCGATCTCGAGTGGAAAGATTGAGAGTGCTAATAATCCACAATATTCCAAATGATATCCGATGGTTGATTGAAGCAAACGTCCGACTCTCTGGCGAATTTCCAAATTCTTATAAATATCTGTCCGGTATGGGTAGAAGTACTCTTGCAAAAAAACGTAGAGCCAAACGAATAGGTGGTTGCTATAAATGTGCTCGATCGAATTGCGATACCCGATGCAAATCGCTGGGGTTTGTGTCCATAAATCGAGAAGATAAAATAGCTTTCATTAAGAATGGCTTGAACAAGGAATCCCTGGATCAAACCCTTCAACAAATTCTCGATACACATCCCAGTGGATATGTGCATCAAGAGCTTATGTCTTTATGGGTCTATTTAAAGAATGAACAGAACCGCTATAGTCTCGAAAACATTATTGCTAAGGATCCTGTTTGCAACAGCTATCTCTGATAACTCCCTTATAAAAAGGTATTTATTTCTTTTGATAAATATAACTCATTGAATGCTTAACTGCTCCCCTGTCTGTTGCTTCTGCCGAAATCAAACATTATAATACTCATTCTCTTTCTTTAAATAACTCATCCTTTCCCCATTTGAGTATCTCTCTACTCCAAATGGAGACTCCTGTTTCTTCTCAAGTCACAAAAGTTCTTCCATTTATAAAAACCATTTATGTTCTTGGTGGTTCTAAACTTGTAGCTTCTTCTCAAAATATTGATATTGTATCCCAATAAGTAAAAGAACTGGGAAAACAAAAGATCAATTTACTCTATGGAGGAACTAGCCTCACTTTCTTTGGTAGCCTTCTCTTAGCTGGGAAAGGTTTTGATATTGAAGTGAAAAGTGTTCTACCATTCCACAAAACTCCTTCAAAAGTTCTCAAAGATTCTACTATTATAATGCTTTCTAACTCTATCTATGATTGCACTATGTTCATGGTGAACCATAGTGATGCTTTCATCATACTTCCTGGTGGTTATGAAACTTTAATGACCATGTTTACTATTTCTTCTTGGGCTGACATGAAACTGCATAATAAACCCATTGGTTTATTAAATTCTCATCATATCTTCAATGGCCTTCTTGGTTTTCTTGATGACAGTTTATTTCAGACTTTTATATCTGATTCTACTAGAGATATCTTCAAATGTGCAGATACTGCTGCTGGACTTATCAAGAAACTTCAAGAAAACATCACTTCTCAAGATTATGTGGAAACTCATAGGGTTAAGCGAAAGCGAACTTTCGATCCAACGGATTTATCTTTATAAACTCTGATGTCTGTTATGGGTGGCAGAGTTAAGGGGTATTAGACCCTTGAGACACACCCTCCTAGGTATATATATCTATCTTGTATTAGTTGAGGATTCACTTTTGCCATATCTGCATTTCATGCATCTGATTTGCTATTTCTGATGAATCTGTAATAGCTTCTTTTGTAGTTGTGAAATCCTCAACAGTGTGCTTGAATAATTCTTTCTGATATTGACGAATATAAATGGAAACTTATTCGTCTTTGTCTTATTAAACAGACTATTATCACATATCCAAATGACTTATTAATTTTAAAAACTCTTTTGAGAGATTTAACTGATCTTCTCAATGTTGAAATGTAAAACTTATGAACTGACTGATGTCTATTCAAGTTCCAGGTAAACTCAGATTAATGACTCTTATTTCAAGCCTCCATAATTTACCCAGCTAATTAGCTATTAAAACAATTATTCAAAATTTTATGAACATTGATCTTTATCTGATAATTTCCCAGCATTGTGACTCTAATTTCAAGTCATCATGATAATAATGAAAATACTTGACTTATATATACTGATACTTGCAACTCATGCTTATTAACTTCTGAAACGTACTATGTAAGACTGATCATACAAGTACTGATAACTTTGTCTCTGAACATTGCTAACTAAAAATTTTTGGTATTTAACTGATTAAGATATCTTATTTCTGACTCTAAAAATTGACTACTTTCTTAAACTTTACTCTTATGGTTCAGTTTCAAACCTCCATGGTATATCCGGACTTATGGCTCTTATATACTGAAAAACCGTTACTTCTGATCTTTAACTTATGTACATCGTACATACTCAAAATAAATCAATTTCTAGAGTCAGAATTCAACTTTAATCTGATGTCTTATCTTTAAAATGTTCAGATAACTTTCTTGACTTTCGAACTTTAAAGAAAATAATAGTCTCAAAAATAGCAACTATATATGACTGAATATCTCTTGTGAAACCTTACAGAGTGCTATCTGTATACTTGAATCTTAACTGAAAATAAATACTGAATTCTTGAAAAGCACAATTTCTTGGCGAGTTATCAACTCGATAAGCTATAACTCAACTGTAATTCTGATTTCGGATATGAGGACATATCTGATATTACTGATCTGAGAATTTATTCTGATTTATAAGGTTCGGATACTTGAATCTTATTGAGCATAGACTTAGTAATTTGCATATATTTAAGAAAATAAACTTTTGTAAAAACTTTAACAGCACTTACCTGGTAGTCGGCGAGGTGTGAGCGTGGTGTGGTCGGTTTTTCCTGAAAATTTTCTTTCTGAAACTCAAAATTTTAGTATACAGAGCGTTTGAACTTTAGCTCTGATACCAACTGTAACACTCCGCTTATCAGAGTAAATTTTTCGCCACTTATTTCGAAAATACTTATAAATTTTTCGAAACCTTCTTAACTAGGGATGCTCCTAAGTTATTTACTTTAAAAATCTGTTTACTTAAACTTTATTTAACAACTAAGTTAGACATAAATAAAACAGATTTTAAACATTGAACAAATATAAAACTTAGCAGTTCATACAATCAACTTGATAAATCAACCTTTAAAATCACACTTAAAATCACACTTGTTCAAATCTTAAAACAACGTAGCGGAATATCTTACAAGCGTGGTTTACAAACCGAAACCTTATTGAAAATACTCAATAAAAACTTCAACAAATACACGACCACCATAGCTCCTCACACCTGCGCACCGTCTTTATTTCCTGAAAAATGATAATAGTGGGGCGTGAGTACTAATCAACTGTACTCCGTAAAAACCCATACTAAAGTAAACAACAATAATAATATCAATATCATGATCTTTGGTATGTATCTAAGCTTAATCTTTCGGTATCTAACCGATACTTTAACTTGAACTTTGCAACTACCGGTAACTTGGGCCGGTTCTCACGTGATCACATTCTGGGGGTCGCCTCCCACAGAACCCAGTCTTGACTGAGCGAGCTTAATACTTTACTTAACTTTATACATACCTCGAACATGATAATAGCTATTATACTCAATGTAATACCCAGTCTGGGTCCCCACCGTTCTTCTTGAAAAACTGTTTGTAAGTGTTGTTCTCGTAGCCGACTTGTAAAGCTTCATAAAAATATAAACAAATATACTAAGTACTATGCTCGAATACTCAATAAGATATTGAGATTCTTAACTTTAACTGATAACTTTTTAACTTATCCGAATCTAGCCAAAATGCTATAGCTCAAATAATCATAATACTTTTAATAACTCAAACTCTTAATAAATCATCATTTGATGCCAAAACTTTATATAAATCATGCTTTCTAAATAACAGTTTATAAACATGCAAGTGAAAATATCTAACACATGCTCTTCAAAATTTCACATTAATTATTATAATGAGAAATTTCATACTAAATTCATATTAACATGCTTTATCTATAATTTTAGTAATTACTCCATTCAACTCATTTTAAGTTTAACTTTAACATATGTATTCTCAACATATATGTAAAGTTACCATAAAAATTTCACTTTAAAATAATACTCATATATTTAGATATATTATTTCAAAGTTGAAAATATAACAAAATATTCAATTTGCTATCATACTTGTCTTTGAAAAAATCTATTTCTCATGCTTCTATTATTTAAAAAAAAATTCTAAAACTTTAAAACATAAGTATCAACTAAATCAAGAAATATCCTGTAAATTTTCTCATAAAAATAATAACCATAAAGGAAGATATGAATTTCCAAATAATGCTTCTCTTGTTGAAATTCGAGATTTACTCACTTATGTTCATTATTTTCTATAGCATGCTAAACAACTCCAATAAATATAAGATTTAAAGTGGAAGATCTTAACAAATATATGAATTGACCATAAAATTTACAACTCAAAATAATATCAATAGATAGGGTAATTTCATATCACAAGTCATCATTACTACACAGATTTTTCACTAGACAGCACCTTAATCAATAATTTTTATAAAATTTATTTTAACTTTAATTAATCTAAAACTTTCCAGTAATACCCTTAACATAATGATGATCTCATATAAAAATTTTTATAATTTTTAAAATTTAATAGCTTGGTCAAAAACGAACAAACATAGGCAGCTGCAACATAAACTTTAAATAATCTTACTTTATAATCTTATTATATATATTTATATATATAAATTTATAATTTCTAACATGATAACATATCAAAAACACATATAAATACTCATAATTCTTAGATATACTTTATGATATTAAAGTTTGAAGATGTACCTCTTCTACTCTTAAGAAAAGAAACTTGCTCCAAACACTTCTCGAAATTGCTCGGTTTCTCTCTTAAATACTCGATTCTCACTATTTCTCTCTTATAACATAAATTCTGAATTTTTGAGGTGTAATACTAACATTGAAGAATGCTCCTATTTATAGGAAAATTTTAGGGGACAAGCATCTCCAAATTTCAATTTAATATCATTTAAATACTAATTTCTACAACAAATATGCTAAAAAAATGCCCCACTCTTAATTTTTAATTTAGTTGACTAATATTATTAAATTTTTCAGCTCAATAATTGTATAAAATAACATAAAATTGAGTCATCATTAATATAAAAATTAAGATGCTTCAAATGATGAAGATTCTACAAAATAAAATAATTTCCACAATTTATTTTCATTTTTATTTTTTAATTTCGAATTTTCTAATAAAATCAGAAAATAATTTTCAAAAATTATTTTTAACTTATATTAATATCTCTCATAATATATAAATCATTTACAAATGATTTAATGAGGAAAAACATGCTTAAAAAAAATAACATAAATACTTTTATTTTTCTAATAATAGCATAAATTGTGAAAATTCACAATTAATTAAAATTATGCTATTCTTAATATTTAAAAAAATCCATAATAACTAAATTTTTATGTTTAATAAAATTTAGATATCAATAATAAAATTTTCGGAATCAAATCGGACTTAAATTCCCTTTACGATTGAAAACCGAAGATTCTATTATAATCTCTACTGTTCTCGATTATGAATTTTAACTTAATCTTGAAATACTTTACTTATTATCTATACTCAGTTAATTACTCTTACTGATTTACCTTATAACTTTTACTGTGGTAAATAATTTTTACTACGGTAAATAAATTTTACTGCGGTAAATAAATTTTTACTGCGCTAAATAATTTTTACTGACTTACTAAAATATGGGGTATTACAACTTTGAAGTCCCAAAAATGCCCTGGCCTACTTACATGAAGTACCCAAAATGCCCTGGTCGGTTCGCATTCTGCTTACTCTTGAGTCAGCATCTAGATTCCTTCTTATCCTGTATAAACTTGTACCTAGGAGCCTTCCATGTGTCGCATCTGCTCATCGAGTCGCTGGAGGTTCTTATAAGTCGACTTATAACCTTGTCGAGTCGATTTGAAGTTATACGAGTATCCGGGGGTTATGAGAACGCCTGCTCGTCATCATGGGCGAGGTCGTCTTGTATCCGGTCGACTTTACGAAGTCGACTAGGTACCATGACCGGTTTGACGGCTTCTTAATAGCTGATGGGCCGAGTCGACATCGTTTATCTCGACCTAGTGGGGTCGTCTGCAGCCTTTAGTCGAGCAATCTCTAGCTGAAACGGACCGCGACAATAGGGCTATATCAGTATTAATGAAAATACTTATAATGTAAATTGTGATTTTGCACGAGTAGCAATGAAACTACTTGTGATTCTTTGCACGAGTAGCAATGAAACTACTTGTGATGTTTTGCATGAGTAGTAATGAGACTACTCATGAAGTGATATATATTTTATTTTGGGGCTTAAGAAATCTATCCACCTTATGTTATGTGAACTCTAGTGTTTGACATTGTACTCTAGTGATATAGAGTTAAGTTTGGACTCTAGAGGTTCCTAGTTGTGAGTTTCAGTATATTATTATTGAGATAAGTGTTGCTTATAGCATTTTCTTGCTATAAGATTCGTTCAGTGTCCTTAGAGTAGGACCATTCGTGACCCATCTCGAAAGAGAAACGTTAAGTACCGAGTGAACCTCTAGTGTATGAGATCACTCGGGAAATTAGAACCTCAGTCGTCGAGGACCGGGAGTGTCGTTTAGATGCCGCATATTGGTTAGTAATTGAACCCCATAGTTTAGGAGAATCTAACGCGTATCACCATCGTAACACTTGAGAGTGGCTAAGCTTCGAGAGGGACGAGGGTTGATAATTCTCGTACATTAGATTGAGGGTAAGTCCTGAAGACTGATGCATGGATGAGAGATGACGACGTCGTCCATAGGACGAGTGGATTGCTCCAACATCGCGTGAATATCCTGTGCGTTGGCTGCGAGGCACGCACTTGTAAAAGGTATGAATTTAAGCCTGATGTTGTGGCTCTATATGATTTGAAATGTTAAAATTGATGTTATAAAAAGCATGCTTCTATGATTGAACTTGACGATTATTGCAGACTGGGATTCTTTCAAACGTGTTATGCGGTGATCTTATGAGTTTATGTGAATTTGTGTTAAAAATCATGTTAGGACTGACCTCCCTTTATCTTATATGTGCGTATTTGAGATATATGTTGTGATTATAGGTGACTTGTTGATACTCGGTTCATGAGTGTATGATTTGGGTTGACATTTAATTCAAAACTCCATGTTTTAGTTGCTGGTTGTGCTCAATTTTTCGTAACCAAAAGGCTGTTTCTTGGACAGGTGTTCATTATGATAATTGTAGTATTTTGAGTTAGGGTTCAGTCAGAGTTGGAATTTTGAAACTTGGAGTTGAATAGAATCTATTATGAATTTTTGAAGTTGTAACTGCGAGCAGTTTTTAAAATTCCGGGCAGAATTGTGAATCATGATGTTGGGCTGTTTTTGACAATGTTAATATGACTATGTGAAAATATGATCAACATGAAACTTGTAGTACATATTATAAGCTTTCTCTGGAAGTTGAAATCTTGCAATTTGGTATTTTATTTGATTTTATATGATTTTTTCAAAGTTGGAGTTATGCCCAGAATTTTTAAAATAGTAGCTGTGTTTACGATTGAAATGTATGCTTTGAAATGAGGCCCTTAACGTGATTATTTGTAAAGATGCCCTTCGTGGAACATGTAGCAATTCAAGTGTAGTTTTTGTAGGTTATGAGTTTGCATGATTTGGAGTTTTGTGGCATGAGATATTCTTGTTTTAATGACCATATATGTTTCTGCGATCTAAATAAATATTGTAGATGCATGCCTTAACTTGAGTCTTGAATCGTGTTATTTGGGTGCCTGTAGCTTATAAAATTCTCAATTTTCTAAAACCCTGTAAGTTGACTATTTTCTGCTTTAAATTGCGAGCATGATTTAAATGTTGCTGAAAAATATTTGATTAAACGACCTTGTATGCTTGTGTGATTTAAATGAGAATTATAGCCGCGTGTCTTAGGATTTATATTTATCTGAGACTATGTGGTTCAGTTATGTCGCATGAGTTGTTTTCGAAAATAAGTGTTACCTTTGATATGCATGCTTATGTGCCTTATGTGAATTAATTTGATCGTTGTTATATCAATGTTGACTGGTATCACGTACGAGAGAAGCTTTACGCTAATATCTCGAAGCGTGGAGAACTATAGGCGGTATGTGAGGTCGAACTCATTTTGGACTGCCGACACGATTAGCTACCTGAGTAAAAGCTGTCGTGACGGCCGACATTGTTAGTCGGAAGAGTCAAACGAGCTAACCATGCTGTTGTTCGACGTTGACTGCCGAGTTAGAATTTTTTCTGGCAGTGATGCCAATGTTCGATCCCTTTTTGGAGAAATTGTTGTTGTCAAACCCTTTGTCCTGTCGGAGTGCTTAAGAAGTTGTGAAATTCAGAAATTGAAATTTCTGGTATGTGCCTCAAACCGAGTGCCGAACCTGACTGGTGTAGCCACGCGAAGTGGTGGCCGAGCCCGCATGCACGTACTGAGAGACGTGAGGCCAACTGCAGTGGCCGATCGTTGACTCGCACGAGAGCTGCCGCCGCCATCACCGAACGCCAAACTCCTCAAGTCAGTGTGTACGGCCAAACCTTGACCTTGTAGATGGTATCCGAGTGGGTACATGCACGCGTCCCAGCGCCCCACATATGCAGCGCCAGCGTGTGTGTCACCTCTCGGGTGACAGTGCATTAAACCCAGTCCGACCTTGTCCTTTTAGGGATCTTTGAACCAGATTTTTTTGGTCAAAGTGTATGTTGATCTTTCGAGTCGTTGTGTAAATTCTCTAATCAACAATCCCCGGTGTATGAGGTTTGTCGATTAGTTTCCCATACCACATACGAGATTATCTCGAGATGGCGAGATAGTAGTTTTCTTAGTAATATGGGGCAGAGCCGTGAGTCTCAACTGGAGACCGACTCCGTGGGAGGAAATCGTTATCGAGTATCTTGTCTTTACTCCCGAAGCCGCACATGAGGTGCTACTCGTGTCGGCAATGGGTGAGGCCTTGTCATCGGTATCAAACAGAATCATGTGTTCTGAATGTACCAGGTTTGGGCATAAGTGATGATAGTATGTCCTATGATGATGTCTCGACTAAGTCAATAGCTTAGTCTGATGGTTGACTCCACCACTGGGACTTGCGATGATTCATGACACGTTCTAGCCTCGTGATGGAGGGAATGTGTGCGTGATCTCGAGGTATATGTGAATTGTGACGAGCTGCGTGATAGGCAGAACCCTACTTGTGGAGGTACCGGTGACCTGTTGGGACCATCAGGGAAAGACCGGGAGGGGTACTCGTCAAAGTCCAGTGGTTGTAGTCAAGTCGAGGGCAAGACGACTTGGCAGAGGGAAGCCGAGGTTCGGAGGGAGTACCCGACCCTCATATTTTGATGCTCCCTTTTGTACTCTCTTACCTTCTAGTGGTTTGTTTTCGAATTCCGAGGACATAATTCTTTGTAAGGTGGAAAGACTGTAATACCCCGTTTGATTATGGATTATTTGAGGATAATTATTTTATTTTGATTAATTATGACTATTATTATTATTGCATAATTGTTTGGCATTACTTGTCTAATTGCCTAATATTATAATTAAATAAAAATGTGTATTATATATATATATATCCGTTTGTTTATGAATTTTTCGTATTATTTTCATTTATTGGTATTATTATCATTATTTGAATTAATGTCTATATTGTATTATTGCTCGACATCTTTCCGTTCAGACTTATTATTATTTAATTAGATGTAATCTAATATATATTAAGTCGTATTATTCGATTTATTTCGTCGTCAATCGAATCGATCGGGAATCCTTGTTATTGCGTATATTTATTTTGACCCGATTTATCGAAAGTATTTTCGGTCCATTCGGATAATTAAACTCTGGCCCAGTTTTGTACTTCCAGCTTCTTTTTAAATTGTTCCCAGCCCAATGTTATTTGGTCCATAGGCCAATTTCTTCTTGTTCTTTCTTGCCTTGGCCCAATGTGGAGAATTAATTTGCATCACGTGCAAATGAACAGATTTTTTTTCCTTCACCTTCTCTCAACCGGTTCGCCGTCGCGCAAGGAGGGGAGACTGCCAGCAGACCCACTTTTCATCGCCGGACCACCGTTCTTAGCCGTCGGGTCCCATCGCGTCCCGTCGGGGTGTCGAGCGTAGCCGTTGTGTCCCGTCGTGTTCCGTAAGAGGGCCGAACAAAGCCGACGAGTTCCAGCGTATAACTTTCTTTTCATCATGAGTTCCAGTAGCAGGCGATTTTTCTCCACCGCGTGACTCCTTCCGGCGAGAAGCAGGTCCCATTGGTTCGATTGTCGTGCCTGAGTCCTCGTCAGGTCCTTTCGGCGTTGTTCCAGCAAGTTCACGGCGAGCCCTCGTCCCCTCCGTCATCGGACGTTCCCCACGGCCATCATCATCAACTAGGCCCTCGTTTTCCGGCTGCTGCCCGTCATCCCTGTCGTGTGTTCAGGTCTCGGTGAGCTTCTTTCATTGCCGTCGCCGTTCGTGCAATCCCGAGCATGTCATCATCGCCGGCGATGAGTTCCAGCCCCGGTCGTGAACCCTCGAACGACGTCCTTGTTCGAGTGCTGCTGTCCGTGATTACTGAGCGTTGTCGCAGGTCCCGGGCCCTTGTTGTTCGTGCCGCTGCAGCACCTCTGTTCCGGTAAGACGAGTGAAGCCGTCGAGCCTCGATCCCGTCGTTCCGTCATCCCCGTTCGTGTCCTACGTCCCGTTCCTTCGAGTTTTTCCCGAGAACGGTACCTAGTCGGACCCCGTCTCATTTTGATTTCGTCATTTGTGATATTGTGTATTGCTTGCTAAGTTACTGATCGTGAGAATTTCGAGTTAATTACGTGCTTTGGATATGTGTTTGCATGAATTTTGATAAGTTTTATATGCGGTCTGGATATCAAAGTGATTGCCGTCACTTTGATTTATTATCGAACTGAGTTTTGAGTGGCATTTTCGTGGAAATCCTCGAGTTATAGGTACTTGGAGTTGTACTTAATTTATTGGTTTTGGTTTGAGGTCGTTTCGATACGTATATCATGAGTTATGAATTTTTTAAACCGAGCATGCTGCTGAATTATAATTAATTCATGATAAATCGTGTGATTGTCCGAATGCCGTGAAATTATATATGTGATGTCCTGTAATGATTTTGTATGTGGTGTAAAGTTTTCAAGTCAAAACTCCATCTGTAGCTATTTTAATTAATTAAACCAGTTTTTGGTCAGAATCTTGTAAAATTCATTAAAAATCGTACAGTTAGAGTTTTGAGCTGAAACTTTGAAGAGTATGTTATTTTGTGCTCTTTTGTGTTGTGTCAAAATTTTAGATTAAAATTCAAAGTGTGGCTACATGAACTGTTAACGTCGGATTTTGACACTATTTTGATTTAATTATTTAAAAATGCTCCCGGATGAATTAAGGGTTGAAACTTGGTGAATCTATGTGTTTTTGTATGCTCTTTGATGTGGTAAAGTTTCAGGTTGATTGGCTGAGCCTAACTCCCGTTGTTATATTTTGTTCATTTTAGAGTTTAAACGCTCGGTAATCCATTGTTTAGGTTCGGGTAGAATTTTGTTGATGTTGGCATGACTTATGTGAATTACATGAAGTGTATGAGTTGTGTTCAGGTCTAGAAGTAACTCCATAGTACTTAACTCGGTCAAGGATTCCACGAGTCACTTAGTCGATATGATTTCGGCTAAGTATATGTGCTTTGTGTGTTGTCTTGTAGTGGATAGTCAGTTGATATAGACTATTATAATTATTGTAGGTTCATCGAGCTGAACTTTTGCCATTATTCCTTCAACCCTGTGTTCGGCTATATCTCGGTATCCAGGTGGGTTTTAATATAAAATTTGCTATGCCGTATGTGTTTCTTTGATGTTGAGTTGGTATGATTTAAGTATGTATGTAAACCATGTAGCCTATCGGCGTGAGCCGATTTCGGCCGTCGGTACGGTTGTCCCCGTCGATGTAATACGGTTACCTTGCGAGGTAAGTCTCCGTAAGACCTAATGAAAGGTCGTGTCTTGTCGTATGGCACGTACCCCCATGAGTTAGGGTAATGAATCCCCTTTCCTAGGCTAATGAAAGATGTGTACACGTGGGTAATATGTTGTGATGTGATTAGGAGACGTGACAGAATAATTGATTTATGTTCATACTTTAACCATACCTCCATTACATTATTATTGATGATATATGTGCATAGTGGTGAGCACGCTTTGTCATCTTGTGCTCATCCCCACCTGCTCTTCACCGATGCAGGTTAAGCAGGAGTTGGGTGACGAGAAGAGGCGAGTGGGTCGGTCATGCATTTATTGCTTCCGTTTGAATAAATAAAACTTTATGAACCTTTATGTTGAGACTTGCTTAAACATTTTTTCAAAACTTATGACTTGTTTGTTTTTGGAAAACTTGTGGAACCCTTGATTATAGGGTATGATGATGTGGTTGATTATTCATGTTGAGTATTAAGTCTTGTATGATATGTTTTGGTTAATGAAAACCATTTGTGAAAACCGGGTAATGAACTCCCGTGGGCCCAGATAAGACTTGGGTTATGAAAAATGTTGTTTAACACCCATTAAATTTCGAAAATGATCTCGAAAAATTTGTACTGATTTTTGGAAAGTCCGGAATTTCTGTAAAATCAAAGTGGGGTGTTACATTAACATATTAAACCAGTCTACAGGAATGCAAACTGGCTCTGATACCAAACTGTAACACCCCACCTTGATTTTAAAGAAATTCCGGACTTTCCAAAAATCAGTGTAAATTTTCAAAATCATTTTCGAAAATTCAATGGGTGTTACAACATTTTTCATAACCCAAGTCTTATCTGGGCTCACGGGGATTCATTACCCGGTTTTCACAAACGGTTTTCATTAACCGAAACATATCACAATACATAATTCTCAACATGAATATATAATCAATCCATAATACCCAACAATCCGAGTTCCACAAATTTCCAAAACAAGCAAGTCATAAGTTCTGGGAAGTAACATAATCAAGTCTCAACAAAAGGGTTCATAAAGCCTTATTCATACGGAAGCGATAAATAAAATTGACCGACCCACTCGCCTCTTCACGTCACCCAACTCTTGCTTAATCTGCATCGGTAAAGAGCAGGTGGGGATGAGAACTAGATGAAAACCGTGCTCACCACTGCACATAAATAATACATGTTTAGATGGTATGGTCGCAGTATGAATATAAATCAATCATCATCATGTCTCATCTCCTAATCACAACAATAACTCACTCATGTGCACATCTATCATTAGCCGTGGAAAGGGGATGCATAAACCCTAACGACGGGAGTACGTGGCACTGTAATGGACACGGCCTTTCATTAGGTCTTAAGGAGACTTGCCTCGCAAGGGCAACCGTACCGTAACTCGACGGGGACGACCGTACCGACGGCCGTAACAGCTCACATCAGTAGGCCACATGGTTCACATTCATACATAGGTCATACTAACCAAACACTTAAACACACGTATGGCATAGATAATTTTATAAGTAAAAACCCACCTGGTACAGCAAGAGAATATGGCACACAACAGGAGTAGGCAGCGAGCACGGCTTGTCAGACACCTACAATAATTTAATACTAAGATCAATACTTACTTGACCTTAGAGAACAATCACAAGCATACATCGGTCGAACTTGATTCAACCAAGTAGTTCGTGAAGTTCCATGGATATTGGAACACTTGGTGTAACACCCCGCCTAAACTTACTAAAATCAAAGCAAATTTTTCGCGCTATAAAAGGAAAGTTTTGTTTTAATTTTCGAAAGCTCATATTAATTTTTCGAAAATACTTTAACTTTAATATGTGGGATGCTACTCAA
The DNA here is from genome assembly GCA_902706635.1 of Striga hermonthica. Taxonomy (NCBI): domain Eukaryota; kingdom Viridiplantae; phylum Streptophyta; class Magnoliopsida; order Lamiales; family Orobanchaceae; genus Striga; species Striga hermonthica. The sequence goes on from CACSLK010006009.1 coordinate 56,985, forward strand.
CTTTAATCTTAAATCTTTAATCTTTAATATCATTAACTACTAGGCATGCAACCGAGTATAATTCATTACTCTAAACATCTCAGGATTTAAGCATGCATAGACTGAAATTCTAGATACTGAAATACTGACTGCGGAAGCAAATGCAAGCATGCATCAACAAAGCATAATAACTCAAACATGTTAAAAGATAAACATGACATGTTTACTAAAAATATCCTCGCTATGACCACCACCACATCGGCTCACGCTCTACGCTCGACACCGTCACCTGAAAAATGGTTAGTGGGGGGCGTGAGCATAAATAATCCACGTGCTCCACCGGAACCGACACTGAAATATACAGCTAATATAATAACATATCATGACATCGGCATATATGCAAGTACATAATGGGTCGGCAGAAAATGATATGATGATGAACATTTTACTAACAAATTAAACATTCATCCAATAAATACTTAAATCAGCAAACTATTTATAGCTTCTACTTAACTGACTGCCTATAACCGCTGCTCCGCTGACTGTCTATAATTTCAACTCGACTGGATAACTATAACTGATGCTCAATTGACTATTATAATAATTGCTTGATTGACTGACTATAATTGATGCTCAACTGACTAAATATACTGACTGCTCAACTGACTAACTATAATGATTGCTTGACTGACTGACTATAATTGCAACATCGCGAACTAAACATACATCTGATATGATAAACACATCACAACCTAGGCATACATCTAATATGATAAAACACATCACAACCTAAGCATACATCTAATATGATAGAACACATCACAAATGCGTATAAATAAGCATATTGCTATAACTGCTGCTCAACTGACCATCTCTAATAGCTGCTCAACTGACTTTATATAATTACTGCCCAACTGACTGCTTAACAAGCGAGAAGGACACTAGGTCTTCACGCTCGCGATAAACAACTATAGGACCTAATATGTAGGTCGTTGCCCATACTAGGGCAAAACTAACTCTTATGCATTTCTAAGGTTGGAGCTTAACTCACAACTGCACTAGAGTCCTTGATACTGCTGGGGATTCGAAACACTTGGTTATGACGAAACCTATCTCTAGATCAAACTCCCATAGGGAAGAATTATTCTAAGATCATATGAAATTAGACTTAACTCAAGGCTGCACTAGAGTTCTTAATTCACTTAACTCAAGGCTGCACTAGAATTCTTATCTCATCTAGCGTCCGATTCACCTAGCTGGAAAGGATCTACTCGCTAGGGAATTGCCCCTATTCGGCCGGAATCTTACATACATACCTGAACCATGGTATTGCGATTATAGAAGATGTAATACCCAGTAAAGGTCCCCACCTGATATGCTGAAAAGCAAGATCTGAATGGTTTGCAGCTGTCGGAGGCTCGACTCTCCACAAGCTACAAAATATATAAGCACAAATTATATTCTAAGTACTTATCTTAAACTGAAAACACAAATTATATTATCTGAGCTGTCTAGGTTCACTCACTTGGCTTTAAAATAATTTTAGGGATTTACGAGCTGATTTTGAAAATTAATTGTCTTTGAGGCATACTAGAGTTCTCTGAAATATTTCTAAGTGTGAAACTAAAATCTGACTTAAATCCAAAATATATCTGGATCTAAAATCTATCTGAAATCTTAACTATATCTGAAATCTTATATATATCTGAAATCTTATTCCGACTGAATCTGAAATTTATCTGAGATTCTACTGAAATATATCTCGAACCGTCTGGACTGACCGAACCGGTTCGACTGAACTAGACTGACAGCTCACTCGGAGTCGGTCGATCATTCGCTTAACTATGTGCAACTCGGTTTGACCGATGCACGGTTTGGAACGGTGCCACGGTCACTGACACAGGGGCATGCTTGGACCACGACTAACAAAAACAACGCGTAAACGGTTGATCGGATGGACTCGGTGCACAGGCACACACTCGGGGGTTTGACTCGGACTCGGTGCACGGGCACGCACTCAGCGATTCAGCTCCAACGGTCAGACGAGAGTCGAGCACGTGTGCGGGGCGACGATAAGCATTATGAATTAACGATACAACGGCTAAAGATTGTCCAGACGGTACTAGGGTTCGGGCGGTTAAACTCGGATTCGAAATAATACCCAGTTATCAAAACCGAATAAAATTAGGGTTCCTGATTCTCGAGAATCCTAACTCAATTAAGGCCGATATTTAAAACATAATTTTTATGTGACTTATATAAAGAATTTATAATAAAAAATTGCAGCTAAAATTGTATCCGGCTAATTTTTCTATATTTATCGCGAAATGGGGCTAAGTTTCGATCTTTAGAGTCAAACGGTGTCCGAAAATTACGAGATTTGAAACACACCATCCTGAACACATACATGGACCATGGTCAAAATATCCAGTCAATAGTCAACTCCTAATCCATTTATCTAGTAATCGCTTCAACTAGTCAATCCATTCAAGAGCCTCGTTTGTCTATCAAACGAGCTCTAAAAATTCTCAAATTCGCACCTAAGCCTCAAGACAATGCAATGAATTTTATAAAATTTATTTCATCATTTTATCAGTTATATAATAAGAGATCAAAAAGTCGATCAGTACAAGCTCGTAAAATCCCAATAAATTTGATTATCACTCAAATCCTCAAATTAATCATTTTTATGACATCTCATTAAACTTATCTAAGCCATTGGAGTTTAGTTCATGCTTTAATACCTCAAATTGGGCTCAAACCGAAAATCAAAAAGTCGGGAAGCTAAGGAAATGAAACGACTCTTGGATCGGACCAATTTTTGGGGCTGTGGGTCTCGGTTTGGAGCTGCTGGTCACAGATTTGAGGTGAGAGAGTCGGGTCTAGCTCGGGTCTGGTGCCGTTGGTATAGATCGGGCTCAGTTTTGGTGTACACGAGTTGGAACCGGGCTTACGGAGCTGCGAGGGCACGGGCTCGAGTGCTTTCTGGCGCAACGGAGCTGATGCCGACGGGAATGGCTCTAAGGACGGCGAAGCTGCAGTTGCCGGAGCTGGGGAGGACGGGAAGGAGATCGCCGGCGGGAGCTTGAGTTGTGGTCGTCGGAACACGCCGGAAATGGCGTGAAGGAGAGCTGTTGCAGGGTCGCCAGAAACGCGACTGTACGGATGTCGCGTGAACAGGGGTGGTATGAACAGGGTTGACCCGAGCTGCTGGGACGGGCAACACTCGCGTACAGAGGAGCTTGAGCTGGTTCGATGGTGATTTTGAGTTGGCGGAGCTGTAATAACTGGCCGGAGGTGCACGAACAGGAAGCTGGGCGCGTTTGGGAGGCGAGAACCGAGGCTGAGGCGCGAGCTCGTGCATTTGCCGGCAGCGGTTCGCCGGTGCTCGGAGGCTTGACGGAATAAGGACCGGATTTTGAGCTATGGAGGTGGATTTGAGCTTGAATGTGGGTGGCTATGGTGATAAGTCTTGAAATGTGATGTAGATGATGATGAATAGTAAAAAGGTGGCTAGGGTTTGAGAGGATAGTGCTATTTATAGAGTGAGGGGAAACTAGGGTTCCACTTGCTATTGGGCCTCATAATTGGGCTTGACAAATTTATAAAATCGGGCTTACTATCGCTATATAATCGGGCAAATAAAAATCCTACGCTCGGACTCGAATATGAACTTGGAAAATTAAATGCTCGGTTAAATAATATTAATCGAACTAGGACTAATTAAATTAGTTGGTCGAAATAATTACTCATGATGGTCTCGGATTTAAAATGGACTATAAGCTCGATTTTAATAATTGACTAAAACAAAATCAAACATGAGCTCGATTTACTAAAATGGGCCGAAATAAAATCGAACATAGGTCCGATTAACTTAAATGGGCAGGGTAAAATAATTGGACTCGCTCGAAAGTGATTGGGCTCGTACAATTAAATTATTCAGCTTTGATTTGCTTAATAAAATCTCTGATAATTCCAAGGCTCTGTTTTAAAAATAGAACCGATACTTGGGCTAAATAAATATGACTTTAATAGTTAAAATCGAATAAATTCTCCATGGTTTAGACTCTAATACTGATCACTCAATTTAATGCAAATAATAATAATAAATGCATCAATTAGGAACTTCATATTTATAGAAATAAAGTCGAGCTCCATAAATAGTAATTAATATACTGGGCGTTACAATCTATCCTCCTTAAAACATTTTCGTCCTCGGAAATGCTAAACTAAAATACAAGTCAAAACTCAAAACTAGGATTCTTAGCTTTAAATTCGGTCTTCCTCCTACTAGTGATCTTGGCCATGCCAAAATTCGCTATGTGCTTCTGGAAAGTCCCAGAGCAGAACATTAAAATTTTAGAGGAAACCTATCTTTCCCTCTTAGCAGCATCGCCGTGACTATGGAGACGCTCCTAATCTTAGGGAGAACTGAGCCGTAATTCTTTACTTTGGCGGTCTACCTTGCCAGGCTGATCGAGTTTTACCCGATTAGAAAAGATTTACCGTACACTTCGTCAGGCTGATCGAGTGCTACACGATTAGACGAAAGTGTCAACCGTATCAGGCTGATCGGGCTTGTCCGATTAGATAGGGTCTGTCGCATGCTTCGTCAGGCTGATCGGGTTCCCCGATTAGACGACCATGTCTACCTCGTCAGGCTGATCGGGCTGGCCCGATTAGACAAGGTCTGCTGTCCTCACGCCAGGCTGAACAGGGTAGGCTGGTTATGCGAAGATCTCTACCAGGTGATATGTAACTGGTAGGACCTACTTGTAGGTCATTGCTCACTCCCTAACATTTGGTCGGGTGTGCACATTCGGATGGAATTCACTGGGATTCCATTGCTCACTCCCGAACACTTGGCCGGGTGTGCACATTTGGATGGAATTCACTGTGATTCCCTTGGTCACTCCCGAACACTTGGCCGGGTGTGCACATTTGGATGGAATTCACTGGGATTCCATTGCTCACTCCCGAACACTTGGTCGGGTGTGCACATTCGAATAGAATTCACTGGGATTCCATTGCTCACTCTCGAACATTTGGCCGGGTGTGCACATTTGGATGCAATTCACTGGGATTCTATTGCTCACTCCCGAACACTTGGTCGGGTGTGCACATTTGGATGGAATTTACTGGGATTCTATTGCTAACTCCCGAACACTTGGTCGGGTGTGCACATTCAGATTGAATTCACTGGGATTCCATTGCTCACTCCCGAACACTTGGCTGGGTGTGCACATTTGGTTGGAATTCACTGGAATTTCATTGCTCACTCCCGAACACTTGGCCGGGTGTGCACATTTAGATTGAATTCACTGGGATTCTATTGCTCACCCTGAACACTTGGTCGGGTGTGCAGATTCGGATGGAATTCACTGGGATTCCATTGCTCAATACCGAACACTTGGCCAGGTATCGTGTGCACATTCAGATGGAATTCACTGGGACTCCATCAGAATCTGGGACTTGTAGACACTTGGCTAATAAACCAGGTGTTTACACTGATGGAATACGCTGGGACTCCATCAGTACCTGGGGGTATAAAGACGCTTGGCCTCCAACCGGTTCTATATAGTACCTTTCGGCACATGACTACGTGATACTTTGCACGCGGCACATCGCAATGCGGCACACCCACAACACGGGGCCCTTGTGGCGTGGCATACCAACATGCAGCACCAGCGTGCGGTGTACCCGCGATTCAGAACTAGTTCCTTCTGGCAAGCATAAGCTATCTCATATAGAGAACTACATTTGTCTCGGTCCAGTTTCAAGCCTCCATGGTATACCCGACTTAGTGGCTCTTATTTCAAGCCGCCATGGTCACCCAGAATAGTGACTATTATACAGTGGAAACCGGTACTACATAGACGCAATTGAAATTAGAACTTGAAACTTAACTTCTATCCTTGGCTAGAATACTCGGGTATCTTCCTGATCATATGTCTGTCCACTCTTGACCGCAGAACCTCCTCTCTTTATTTGTGTGTAGCATTTTCGTACTTAGCTAACACAAATGCTAAACAACTTAGTTCGTGGTCATGAAAAATTAAAACATTTCAAACATTGCAATGAGAATTTCAATCAGAGCTGACAAGAAAACGTCCAACATGTTTGGGTCTTAAACTTCAATTTCAGAGGGGTCTCAAAGCACGCAAAGAAAGAAAATCAAAATGAGTCCAACGAGTTAACAAGAAATAAGTCATGATGGCAGATATGCGACGAATGCAACTAAATAAAACTACGCTCCTCTCTGCTGGTTCGGGGCCGGCTGGTGCTGGCCCTGTTGGTTCTGAGCACGATCTAGGCAGGTACGGGCTGTATGGCCGGGCCTGTGGCAGTGATAACAAATGTCCTGTCCGGCTAAGCACTCTCTTCGGTGGGGGCGTCCGCATGTGGTGCAGGCTGGTTGAACTGGCTGTAGTGGCTGGGCTACCTGACCTGGGGCCTCTCCCCTCCGTCTGTCTCCTCTCCCGTCACGACCTCAAAATGTCCTCTTGTTCGGGCGATGTGGCTGCTGTGAGGCCTGTTGTGCTGGTGGCTACTGGCGGGTGGCGGTGCGAGTAAGAATGGTCTCCAGTCGGAGACTCTCATCAATCTGCTAAGCCCGAGAGACGGTCTTAGCATATGTCAGGGCGCCATGGCCAGCGAGATGGTGGCGAATCTCCCCATGAAGACCGCCCTTAAAGCGCCTCGCCCTCGTCTCCTCCGTATCAATCAGGTATGGCACGAAAGAGCCGAGACGAGTGAAGTCTCTCTCATACTCATCGACAGTCCTAGCACCCTGCTCTAGTGCTAGGAACTGCCTCTCCATCCTCTCCATGTAGTGGGCGGGGTAGTACTTCCTCCGGAGGAGTGTCTTGAGACCAGCCCAAGTGAGGGCTAGCTTCTCCCCGGGTCACATATTCCAGTACGAATTCCACCAGAGACATGCGTCCCCTATCATCTGTAGCTGTGCACACATGATCCTGTGAGGCTCGGTGCAATCCATCACCTCAAAAATCATGTCAAGACTGCGCAGCCACTCATCAACCAGCCTCGGGTCTCCCTGCCCATTGAACGTCGCAGGGTGATACCCGCGGAACTGAGAAACTGAAAAGGCCTGGTCGCGCACTAGCACGTCCGGAGGGGGCGGTGCTGGACGCGGAGCTGGTTCGGGCGAGGCCCGTGCTCGGCGTGGAATCGGGGCTCGACGAGGAGGCATCTGAATGGTCAAATGACAGGGATTAGCAGAAAGTATTGAATATTTGACAGAGAATTAATTACTCAAGAAAGTTAACAGAAATTCTCAAAGTTAACTATCTCTGCTGAGATTCTAGCTGAAGCAGTATAGCCGATTAATAAGTAGCTACACTATACTTTAATAAGTTATCGGATTCTGAAAACACCTAGCTTGGCTAGAGTTCCAGCTGCACTAAAATCTTCTAAGTTCTTGCTAGAGTTCTGACTAGAATTCTCAAATCTTCAATCGAGGATAGATCATATGCCTCTGTAATATTCTGAATATAATTAAATATGCATTCACAAATAGTAAAAGATGTTCAGGTAACGTACCTCGGAGTCGGCGTGGCGTGAGCGTGGTGTGGTCATATCTCTGCCAAAATTTCAGTATAAAGAACCACTAAGTGGCTCTGATACCAACTGTAACACCCCGCCTAAACTTACTAAAATCAAAGCAAATTTTTCGCGCTATAAAAGGAAAGTTTTGTTTTAATTTTCGAAAGCTCATATTAATTTTTCGAAATTACTTTAACTTTAATATGCGGGATGCTACTCAACTTTAATCTTAAATCTTTAATCTTCAATATCATTAACTACTAGGCATGCAACTGAGTATAATTCATTACTCTAAACATCTCAGGATTTAAGCATGCATAGACTGAAATTCTAGATACTGAAATACTGAGTGCGGAAGCAAATGCAAGCATGCATCAACAAAGCATAATAACTCAAACATGTTAAAAGAAATACATGACATGTTTACTAAAAATATCCTAGCTATGACCACCACCACATCGGCTCACGCTCTACGCTCGACACCGTCACCTGAAAAATGGTTAGTGGGGGGCGTGAGCATAAATAATCCACGTGCTCTGCCGGAACCGGCACTGAAATATACAGCTAATATAATAACATATCATGACATCGGCATATATGCAAGTACATAATGGGTCGGCAGAAAACGATATGATGATGAACATTTTACTAACAAATTAAACATTAATCCAATAAATACTTAAATCAGCAAACTATTTATAGCTTCTACTTAACTGACTGCCTATAACCGTTGCTCCGCTGACTGTCTATAATTTCTGCTCGATTGGATAACTATAACTGATGCTCAATTTACTACTATAATAATTGCTTGATTGAATGACTATAATTGATTCTCAACTGACTAAATATACTGACTGCTCAACTGACTAACTATAATGATTGCTTGACTGACTGACTATAATTGCAACATCGCGAACTAAACGTACATCTGATATGATAAACACATCACAACCTAGACATACATCTAATATGATAAAACGCATCACAACCTAAGCATACATCTAATATGATAGAACACATCACAAATGCGTATAAATAAGCATATTGCTATAACTGTTGCTCAACTGACCATCTCTAATAGCTGCTCAACTGACTGTATATAATCACTGCCCAACTGACTGCTTAACAAGCGAGAAGGACACTAGGTCTTCACGCTCGCGATAAACAACTTTAGGACCTAATATGTAGGTCGTTGCCCATACTAGGGCAAAACTAACTCTTATGCATTTCTAAGGTTGGAGCTTAACTCACAACTGCACTAGAGTCCTAGATACTACTGGGGATTCGAAACACTTGGTTATGACGAAACCTATCTCTAGATCAAACTCCCATAGGAAAGAATTATTCTAAGATCATATGAAATTAGACTTAACTCAAGGCTGCTCAAGAGTTCTTAATTTACTTAACTCAAAGCTGCACTAGAATTCTTATCTCATCTAGCGTTCGATTCGCCTAGCTGGAAAGGATCTACTCGCTAGGGAATTGCCCCTATTCGGGCGGAATCTTACATACATACCTCAATCATGGTATTGCGATTATAGAAGATGTAATACCCAGTACAGGGTCCCCACCTGATATGCTGAAATGCAAGATCTGAATGGTTTGCAGTTGTCGGAGGCTCGACTCTCCACAAGCTACAAAATATATAAGCACAAATTATATTTTAAGTACTTATCTTAAACTGAAAACACGAATTATATTATCTGAGTTGTCTAGGTTCGCTCACTTGGCTTTAAAATAATTTTAGGGATTTACTAGCTGATTTTGAAAACTAATTGTCTTTGAGGCATACTTGAGTTCTCTGAAATATTTCTAAGTGTGAAACTAAAATCTGACTTAAATCCAAAATATATCTGGATCTAAAATCTATCTGAAATCTTAACTATATCTGAAATCTTATATATATCTGAAATCTTATTCCGACTGAATCTGAAATTTATCTGAGATTCTATCTGAAATATATCTCGAACCGTCCGAACTGACCGAACCGGTTCGACTGAAATAGACCGACAGCTCACTCGGAGTCGGTCGATCATTCGCTTAACTATGTGCAGTTTGGTTTGACCGATGCACGGTTTGGAACGGTGCCACGGTCACTGACACAGGGGCGTGCTTGGACCACGACTAACAAAAACAACGCGTAAACGGTTGATCGGATGGACTCGGTGCACGGGCACACACTCGGGGGTTTGACTCGGACTCGGTGCACGGGCACGCACTCAGCGATTCGGCTCCAACGGTCGGATGAGAGTCGATCACGTGTGCAGGGTGACGATAAGCATTATGAATTAACGATACGACGGCTAAAGATTGTCCAGACGGTACTAGGGTTCAGGCGGTTAAACTCGGATTCAAAATAATACCCAGTTATCAAAACCGGATAAAACTAGGGTTCCTGATTCTCGAGAATCCTAACTCAATTAAGGCCGATATTTAAAACATAATTTTTATGTGACTTATATAAAGAATTTATAATAAAAAATTGTAGCTAAAATTGTATCCAGCTAATTTCTATATTTATCGCGAAATGGGGCTAAGTTTCGATCTTTAGAGTCAAACGGTGTCCGAAAATTACGAGATTTGAAACACACCATCCTGAACACATACATGGACCATGGTCAAAATATCCAGTCAATAGTCAACTCCTAATCCATTTATCTAGTAATCGCTTCAACCGGTCAATCCATTCAAGAGCCTCGTTTGTCTATCAAACGAGCTCTAAAAATTCTCAAATTCACACCTAAGCCTCAAGACAATGCAATGAATTTTATAAAATTTATTTCATCATTTTATCAGTTATATAATAAAATATCAAAAAGTCGATCGGTCCAAGCTCGTAAAATCCCGATAAATTTGATTATCACTCAAATCCTCAAATTAATCATTTTTATGACATCTCATTAAACTTATCTAATCCATTGGAGTTAGTTTCGTGCTTTAATACCTCAAATTGGGCTCAAACCGAAAATCAAAAAGTCGGGAAGCTAAGGAAATGAACCGACTCTTGGATCGGACCGATTTTTGGGGCTGTGGGTCTCGGCTTGGAGCTGTTGGTCACAGATTTGAGGTGAGAGGGTCGGGTCTAGCTCGGTTCTGATGCCGTTGGTATAGATCGGGCTCAGTTTTGGTGTACACGAGTTGGAACCGGGCTTACGGAGCTGCGAGGGCACGGGCTCGAGTGCTTTCTGGCGCAACGGAGCTGATGCCGACGGGAATGGCGCTAAGGACGGCGAAGCTGCAGTTGCCGGAGCTGGGGACGACGGGAAGGAGGTCGCCGGCGCGAGCTTGCGTTGTGGTCGTCGGAACACGCCGAAAATGGCGTGAAGGAGAGTTGTTGCAGGGTCGCCGGAAACGCAACTGTACGGATGTCGCGTGAACAGGGGTGGTATGAACAGGGTCGACCCGAGCTGCTGGGACGAGCAACACTCGCGTACAGAGGAGCTTGAGCTGGTTCGACGGTGATTTTGAGTTGCCGGAGCTGTAATAACTGGCCGGAGGTGCGCGAACCGGAAGCTGGGCGCGTTTGGGAGGCGAGAACCGAGGCTGAGGCGCGAGCTTGTGCGTTTGCCGGCAGCGGTTCGCCGGTGCTCGGAGGCTTGATGGAATAACGACCGGATTTTGAGCTATGGAGGTGGATTTGAGCTTGAATGTGGGTGGCTATGGTGATAAGTCTTGAAATGTGATGTAGATGATGATGAATAGTAAAAAGGTTGCTAGGGTTTGAGAGGATAGTGCTATTTATAGAGTGAGGGAGAACTAGGGTTCCACTTGCTATTGGGCCTCATAATTGGGCTTGACAAATTTATAAAATCGGGCTTACTATCGCTATATAATCGGGCAAATAAAAATCCTACGCTCGGGCTCGAATATGAACTTGGAAAATTAAATGCTCGGTTAAATAATATTAATCGAACTAGGACTAATTAAATTAGTCGGTCGAAATAATTACTCATGATGGTCTCGGATTTAAAATCGACTATAAGCTCGATTTTAATAATTGACTAAAATAAAATCAAACCTGAGCTCGATTTACTGAAATGGGCCGAAATAAAATCGAACATAGGTCCGATTAACTTAAATGGGCCGGCTGAAATAATTGGACTCGCTCGAAAGTGATTGGGCTCGTACAATTAAATTATTCAGCTTCGATTTGCTTAATAAAATCTCTGATAATTCCAAGGCTCGGTTTTAAAAATAGAACCGATAATTGGGCTAAATAAATATGACATTAATAGTTAAAATCGAATAAATTCTCCATGGCTTAGACTCTAATACTGATCACTCAATTTAATGCAAATAATAATAATAAATGCATCAATTAGGAACTTAATATTTATAGAAATAAAGTCGAGCTCCATAAATAGTAATTAAATACTGGGCATTACAATCTATCCTCCTTAAAACATTTTCGTCCTCGGAAATGCTAAACTAAAATACAAGTCAAAACTCAAAACTAGGATTCTTAGCTTTAAATTCGGTCTTCCTCCTACTAGTGATCTTGGCCATGCCAAAATTTGCTATGTGCTTCTGGAAAGTCCCAGAGCAGAACATTAAAACTTTATAGGAAACCTATCTTTCCCTCTTAGCAGCATCGCCCTGACTATGGAGACGCTCCTAATCTTAGGGAGAACTGAGCCGTAAATCTTTACTTTGGCGGTCTACCTTGCCAGGCTGATCGAGTTTTACCAGATTAGAAAAGATTTACCGTACACTTCGTCAGGCTGATCGAGTGCTACACGATTAGACGAAAGTGTCAACCGTATCAGGCTGATCGGGCTTGTCCGATTAGATAGGGTCTGTCGCATGCTTTGTCAGGCTGATCGGGTTCCCCGATTAGACGACCATGTCTATCTCGTCAGGCTGATCAGGCTGGCCCGATTAGACAAGGTCTGCTGTCCTCACGCCAGGCTGACCAGGGTAGGCTGGTTAGGCGAAGATCTCTACCAGGTGATATGTAACTGGTAGGACCTACTTGTAGGTCATTGCTCACTCCCTAACACTTGGTCGGGTGTGCACATTCAGATGGAATTCACTGGGATTCCATTGCTCACTCCCGAACACTTGGTCGGGTGTGCACATTTGGATGGAATTCATTGGGATTCCCTTGCTCACTCCTGAACACTTGGCCGGGTGTGCACATTTGGATGGAATTCACTGGGATTCCATTGCTCACTCCCGAACACTTGGTCGGGTGTGCACATTCGGATGGAATTCAATGGGATTCCATTGCTCACTCTCGAACACTTGGCCGGGTGTGCACATTTGGATGGAATTCACTGGGATTCTATTGCTCACTCCCGAAAACTTGGTCGGGTGTGCACATTCGGATGGAATTCACTGGGATTCCATTGCTCACTCCCGAACACTTGGCTGGGTGTGCACATTTGGTTGGAATTCACTGGGATTCAATTGCTCACTCCCGAACACTTGGCCGGGTGTGCACATTTGGATAGAATTCACTGGGATTCTACTGCTCACCCTGAACACTTGGCCAGGTGTGCAGATTCGGATGGAATTCACTGGGATTCCATTGCTCAATACCGAACACTTGGCCAGGTATCGTGTGCACATTCAGATGGAATTCACTGGGACTCCATCAGAATCTGGGACTTGTAGACACTTGGCTAATAAACCAGGTGTATACATTGATAGAATACGCTGGGACTCCATCAATACCTGGGGGTATAAGGACGCTTGGCCTCCACCCAGTTCTATATAGTACCTTTCGGCACATGACTACGTGATACTTTGCACGCGGCACATCGCAATGCGGTACACCCACAACACGGGGCCCTCGTGGCGTGGCATACCAACATGCAGCACCAGCGTGCGGTGTACCCGCGATTCAGAACTAGTTCCTTCTGGCAAGCATAAGCTATCTCATATAGAGAACTACATTTGTCTCGGTCCAGTTTCAAGCCTCCATGGTATACCCGACTTAGTGGCTCTTATTTCAAGCCGCCATGGTCACCCAGAATAGTGACTATTATACACTGGAAACTGGTACTACATAGACGCAATTGAAATTAGAACTTGAAACTTAAGTTCTATCCTTGGCTAGAATACTCGGGTATCTTCCTGATCATATGTCGGTCCACTCTTGACCGCAGAACCTCCTCTCTTTATTTGTATGTAGCATTTTCGTACTTAGCTAACACAAATGCTAAACAACTTAGTTCGTGGTCATGCAATATTAAAACATTTCAAACATTGCAATGAGAATTTCAATCAGAGCTGACAAGAAAACGTCCAACATGTTTGGGTCTTAAACTTCAATTTCAGAGGGGTCTCAAAGCACGCAAAGAAACAAAATCGGAATGAGTCCAACGAGTTAACAAGAAATAAGTCATGATGGTAGATATGCGACGAATGCAACTAAATAAAACTACGCTCCTCTCTGCTGGTTCGGGGTCGGCTGGTGCTGGCCCTGCTGGTTCCGAGCACGATCTAGGCAGGTACGGGCTGTATGGCCGGGCCTGTGGCAGTGATAACAAACGTCCTGTCCGGCTAAGCACTCTCCTCGGTGGGGGCGTCCGCATGTGGTGCAGGCTGGTGGAACTGGCTGTAGTGACTGGGCTACCTGACCTGGGGCCTCCCCTTCGTCTGTCTCCTCTCCCGTCACGACCTCGAAATCTCCTCTTGTTCGGGCGATGTGGCTGCTGTGAGGCCTGTTGTGCTGGTGGCTACTGGCGGGTGGCGGTGCGAGTACGAATGGTCTCCAGTTGGAGACTCTCATCAATCTGCTGAGCCCGAGAGACGGTCTAAGCATATGTCAGGGCGCCATGGCCAGCGAGATGGTGGCGAATCTCCCCATGAAGACCGCCCTTAAAGCGCCTGGCCCTCGTCTCCTCCGTATCAATCAGGTATGGCACGAAGGAGCCGAGACGAGTGAAATCTCTCTCATACTCATCGACAGTCCTAGCACCCTGCTCTAGTGCTAGGAACTGCCTCTCCATCCTCTCCATGTAGTGGGCGGGGTAGTACTTCCCCCGGAGGAGTGTCTTGAGACCAGCCCAAGTGAGGGCTAGCTTCTCCCCGGGTCGCATATTCCAGTACGAATTCCACCAGAGACCTGCGTCCCCTATCATCTGTAGCTGTGCACACATGCTCCTGTGAGGCTCGGGGCAATCCATCACCTCGAAAATCATGTCAAGACTGCGCAGCCACTCATCAACCAGCCTCGGGTCTCCCTGCCTATTGAACGTCGCAGGGTGATACCCGCGGAACTGAGAAACTGAAAAGGCCTGGTCGAGCACTAGCGCGGCCGACGGGGGCAGTGCTGGACGCGGAGCTGGTTCGTGCGAGGCCCGTGCTCGGCGTGGAATCGGGGCTCGACGAGGAGGCATCTGAATGGTCAAATGACAGGGATTAGCAGAAAGTATTGAATATTTGACAGAGAATTAATTACTCAAGAAAGTTAACAGAAATTCTCAAAGTTAACTATCTCTGCTGAGATTCTAACTGAAGCAGTATAGCCGATTAATAAATAGCTACACTATACGTTAATAAGTTATCGGATTCCGAAAACACCTAGCTTGGCTAGAGTTCCGGTTGCACTAAAATCTTCTAAGTTCTTACTAGAGTTCTGACTAGAATTCTCAAATCTTCAATCGAGGATAGATCATATGCCTCTGTAATATTCTGAATATAATTAAATATGCATTCGCAAATAGTAAAAGATGTTCAGGTAACGTACCTCGGAGTCGGCATGGCGTGAGCGTGGTGTGGTCATATCTCTGCCAAAATTTCAGTATACAGAACCACTAAGTGGCTCTGATACCAACTGTAACACCCCGCCTAAACTTACTAAAATCAAAGCAAATTTTGCGCGCTATAAAAGGAAAGTTTTGTTTTAATTTTCGAAAGCTCATATTAATTTTTCGAAAATACTTTAACTTTAATATGCGGGATGCTACTAAACTTTAATCTTAAATCTTTAATCTTTAATATCATTAACTACTAGGCATGCAACCGAGTATAATTCATTACTCTAAACATCTCAGGATTTAAGCATGCATAGACTGAAATTCTAGATTTTGAAATACTGACTGCGGAAGCAAATGCAAGCATGCATCAACAAAGCATAATAACTCAAACATGTTAAAAGATATACATGACATGTTTACTAAAAATATCCTAGCTATGACCACCACCACATCGGCTCACGCTCTACGCTCGACACCGTCACCTGAAAAATGGTTAGTGGGGGCGTGAGCATAAATAATCCACGTGCTCGGCCGGAACCGGCACTGAAATATACAGCTAATATAATAACATATCATGACATCGGCATATACGCAAGTACATAATGGGTCGGCAGAAAACGATACGATGATGAACTTTTTACTAACAAATTAAACATTCATCCAATAAATACTTAAATCAACAAACTATTTATAGCTTCTACTTAACTGACTGCCTATAACCGCTGCTCCGCTGACTGTCTATAATTTCTGCTCGATTGGATAACTATAACTGATGCTCAATTGACTACTATAATAATTGCTTGTTTGACTGACTATAATTGATGCTCAACTGACTAAATATACAGACTGCTCAACTGACTAACTATAATGATTGCTTGACTGACTGACTATAATTGCAACATCGCGAACTAAACATACATCTGATATGATAAACACATCACAACCTAGGCATACATCTAATATGATAAAACACATCACAACCTAAGCATACATCTAATATGATAGAACACATCACAAATGCGTATAAATAAGCATATTGCTATAACTGCTGCTCAACTGACCATCTCTAATAGCTGCTCAACTGTCTGTATATAATTACTGCCCAACTGACTGCTTAACAAGCGAGAAGGACACTAGGTCTTCACGCTCGCGATAAACAACTTTAGGACCTAATATGTAGGTCCTTGCCCATACTAGGGCAAAACTAACTCTTATGCATTTCTAAAGTTGGAGCTTAACTCACAACTACACTAGAGTCCTTGATACTACTGGGTATTCGAAACACTTGGTTATGAAGAAACCTATCTCTAGATCAAACTCCCATAGGGAAGAATTATTCTAAGATCATATGAAATTAGACTTAACTCAAGGCTGCTCTAGAGTTCTTAATTCACTTAACTCAAAGCTGCACTAGAATTCTTATCTCATCTAGCGTTTGATTCACCTAGCTGGAAAGGATCTACTCGCTAGGGAATTGCCCCTATTCGGGCGGAATCTTACATACATACCTCAACCATGGTATTGTGATTATAGAAGATATAATACCCAGTACAGGGTCCCCACCTGATATGCTGAAATGCAAGATCTGAATGGTTTGCAGCTGTCGGAGGCTCGACTCTCCACAAGCTACAAAATATATAAGCACAAATTATATTGTAAGTACTTATCTTAAACTGAAAACACGAATTATATTATCTGAGCTGTCTAGGTTCGCTCACTTCACTTTAAAATAATTTTAGGGATTTACGAGCTGATTTTGAAAATTAATTGTCTTTGAGGCATACTAGAGTTCTCTGAAATATTTCTAAGTGTGAAACTAAAATCTGACTCAAATCCAAAATATATCTAGATCTAAAATCTATCTGAAATCTTAACTATATCTGAAATCTTAAATATATTTGAAATCTTATTCCGACTGAATCTGAAATTTATCTGAGATTGTATCTAAAATATATCTCGAACCGTCCGAACTGACTGAAACGGTTCGACTGAACTAGACCGACAGCTCACTCGGAGTCGGTCGATCATTCGCTTAACTATGTGCAGCTCGGTTTGACCGATGCACGGTTTGGAACGGTGCCACGGTCACTGACACAGGGGCATGCTTGGACCACGACTAACAAAAACAACGCGTAAACGGTTGATCGGATGGACTCGGTGCACGGGCACACACTCGGGGGTTTGACTCGGACTCGGTGCACGGGCACGCACCACGACTAACAAAAACAACGCGTAAAACTAGGGTTCCTGATTCTCGAGAATCCTAACTCAATTAAGGCCGATATTTAAAACTTAATTTTTATGTGACTTATATAAAGAATTTATAATCAAAAATTGCAGCTAAAATCGTATCCGGCTAATTTTTCTATATTTATCGCGAAATGGGGCTAAGTTTCGATCTTTAGAGTCAAACGGTGTCTGAAAATTACGAGATTTGAAACACACCATCCTGAACACATACGTAGACCATGGTCAAAATATCCAGTCAATAGTCAACTCCTAATCCATTTATCTAGTAATCGCTTCAACCGGTCAATCCATTCAAGAGCCTCGTCTGTCTACCAAACGAGCTCTAAAAATTCTCAAATTCACACCTAAGCCTCAAGACAATGCAATGAATTTTATAAAATTTATTTCATCATTTTATCAGTTATATAATAAGAGATCAAAAGTCGATCGGTCCAAGCTCGTAAAATCCTGATAAATTTGATTATCACTCAAATCCTCAAATTAATCATTTTTATGACATCTCATTAAACTTATCTAAGCCATTGGAGTTAGGTTCATGCTTTAATACCTCAAATTGGGCTCATATCGAAAATCAAAAAGTCGGGAAGGTAAGGAAATGAATCGACTCTTGGACCGGACCAATTTTTGGGGCTGTGGGTCTCGGCTTGGAGCTGTTGGTCACAGATTTGAGGTCAGAGGGTCGGGTCTAGCCCGGGTCTGGTGCCGTTGGTATAGATCGAGCTCAGTTTTGGTGTACACGAGTTGGAACCGGGCTTACGGAGCTGCGAGGGCACGGGCTCGAGTGCTTTTTGGCGCAACGGAGCTGATGCCGACGAGAATGGCGCCAAGGACGGCGAAGCTGCAGTTGCCGGAGCTGGGGACGACGGGAAGGAGGTCGTCGGCGCGAGCTTGAGTTGTGGTCGTCGGAACACGCCGGAAATGGCGTGAAGGAGAGCTGTTGCAGGGTCGCCGGAAACGCGACTGTACGGATGTCGCGTGAACAGGGGTGGTCTGAACAGGGTCAACCCGAGCTGCTAGGACGGGCAACACTCGCGTACAGAGGAGCTTGAGCTGGTTCGACGGTGATTTTGAGTTGGCGGAGCTGTAATAACTGGCCGGAGGTCGGAGCTGGTCGCGATTGTACGGATGCCTTGGAGCTCGGGTGCGGGAGATGCGCGAACAAGAAGCTGGGCGTGTTTGGGAGGCGAGAACCGAGGCTGAGGCGCGAGCTCGTGCGTTTGCCGGCAGCGGTTCGCCGGTGCTCGGAGGCTTGACGGAATAACGACCGGATTTTGAGCTATGGAGGTGGATTTGAGCTTGAATGTGGGTGGCTATGGTGATAAGTCTTGAAATGTGATGTAGATGATGATGAATAGTAAAAAGATGGCTAGGGTTTGAGAGGATAGTGCTATTTATAGAGTGAGGGGAAACTAGGGTTCCACTTGCTATTGGGCCTCATAATTGGGCTTGACAAATTTATAAAATCGGGCTTACTATCGCTATATAATCGGGAAAATAAAAATCCTACGCTCGGGCTCGAATATGAACTTGGAAAATTAAATGCTCGGTTAAATAATATTAATCGAACTAGGACTAATTAAATTAGTCGGTCGATATAATTACTCATGATGGTATCGAATTTAAAATCGACTATAAGCTCGATTTTAATAATTGACTAAAATAAAATCAAACAAGAGCTCGATTTACTGAAATGGGCCGAAATAAAATCGAACATAGGTCCGATTAACTTAAATGGGCCGGCTAAAATAATTGGACTCGCTCGAAAGTGATTGGGCTCGTACAATTAAATTATTCGTCTTCGATTTGCTTAATAAAATCTCTGATAATTCCAAGGCTCGGTTTTAAAAATAGAACCGATACTTGGGCTAAATAAATATGACTTTAATAGTTAAAATCGAATAAATTCTCCATGGCATAGACTCTAACACTGATCACTCAATTAATGCAAATAATAATAATAATAGATGCATCAATTAAGAACTTAATATTTATAGAAATAAAGTCGAGCTCCATAAATAGTAATTAATATACTGGGCGTTACACTTGGGTCCTACATCTAGACTTGACCAAAATGAATAATAATAACACATATAGTACTAGCACACTAAACGAAGTCAAACAGTTCAAAGGCACACATAAGGGTTCGGGAAAAATTATAAGAAAAGCTTGGGTCGGGCCCCGGGCTGCTCGCAGGAACGGTCGTGCACGGCTGGGA
>CACSLK010006009.1:89024-101947 GCA_902706635.1 Striga hermonthica
AATAGACCCAGAAAGGCACGTTTTTACAAGGTTTCAGACTCAACTCATCAGTTTAACATAAACAACCAATTTTTACGAAAAGGCGATGAAAATCTGAACTTTCTAGTTCACTGAGCAATCTTTTGAATTTTTCAACGAAATTTGGGTACAACACCCATATCATCAAATTACTAACACTCACCAAAAATCACAGCAAAATTCCAAGAATATGATTTTTAATGATTTTTCAAAGTTTCTGCCTAGAATTTCAAATCCACGTTTGACATCGCTACAGATCTTATTTCGGCATGAAATATTTGCAGCACATAATATACCAATAGAGGACTCTACAGTTCAAATTTCAGAGCAATCGGACGAGCAAATTATTTAATATGATTTTTATAAGAATCAGCAGCAATACCCGATTTAACAACACATCAATGATCACATATTCATCTAAAACGTCCAAGGCCTGAACCATGAGGCCAAGGACTTCAAATGTTCCAATAATCCACAGCCCTAATCATGATTTAAGCAAAATTCACATTCGAATACAATTAACGAATAAATCACGAGATTAAATAGCCACTTATCAAACCCTAACATGAAATTTCCCAACAAGGATCATCACATAGCACATATATACTGAAAATAATAAAGGATTATCAGCCTTGTACTGTTCTCGGGGAAATTGCACGGAAGGAGGTTCGAACGGGGCTGAGGATGGTCGCGGGCACGCGGGGGAATGGCCTGCGGCCTTCTACTGGGCGCTGGCGGGCTTCGCGGGCGCTGTGACAACTCGCGCGCGTCTGCTGGCCGCTGGGAGGTCCGCGTGCGTGACGAGGGTTGCATGCGTGGTCGCGGAACGCTGGATGGCAACGGGTGGGCGTGAACGGCGAAGGGCCTGGCGCACGAACAGATCGCGATAAAGGCTCGCGACGGCAGCGGGGCTTGCGAGTGATCGACTCGCGAGGACCGGTGGCGGAGGGTGGCGATGGCCTGGGCGACGGCGGAGATCGGAGAGAAATAAAAAAAATAGAACGACAGAGAGCGAGAGAGAGAGATCGACGTGAGAGAGAGAGAGATGAGAGAAAGAAAAGGCTGCATGAAAAATAGAGAAGAGAGGGATTGATCTTCTCATATATATATGGCTAGGGTTGGTGACTTAACCTACAAGTCACTTGCCAAATAAAATAGCACCACATAAAAGGAAAAAGGAGGAGGGGCGGCTGGTCTTGGCGCGGATCTCGACTGGGGTGCGACTCACGGGCGCGGCTCGCGGGGTTCGACCGGAAGCTCGGTCCGACGAAATAAATTAAAATTAAATTAAATTAAATAAATTAAAATAGTATTTAATAATTATATAAAATCTTCCACAATTAATATTTATTTAATATACACAATTAGGCACATAAATTCATTTAGGCAATTAAACAAATAGCAATTAATATTAATGGCCATAATAATAATAATAATAATAATAATAATAATAATAATAATAATAATAATAATAATAATAATAATAATAATAATAATAATAATAATAATAAAATCTAGTTATTCATAAACGAACGGGGCGTTACAGAGTCAGAAAGCTTTCAGAAAACTCGACACGCCACGCTCACGCCTCGCCGACTAACAGGTAAGTGCTGATTTACAGATTATATATACGAATGCTTAAGTCTATGCTCAGTAGAGGGTACCAGACATATGACCCTAGAAACCAGTTAGATGCTCGAGTCAACGATGAAGTTTCCTCAGAACATAGTCAATTATCCCAGTCATATGATATTTCGACTTTAGTTTTCTCGGGTTATTTAGCGACTTGTTAAGAGATATGTGAGCCATTAAGTAGTACAAATCTTATCAGACATGTTTCTCAAACAATTTCCTATCAGAAATTGTCATTTTGTCATTCACTTGGCATATTCCAGCAAGAAATTCCTTTACTAAGATAAGGAAATAGACTCAAATTTCCAAAATTAGACCAGTAGACCCAGTTCAAAGCTAAATTCTGACACTAAAAGTTGTATATTTCTGAAAATATTATCAGAAGTAACGGTTTCCAGTGTATAAGAGTCAATATTCCGGGTTACCATGGAGACTTGAAATAAGAGCCACTTAGCCGGGTATACCATGGAGACTTGAAGCTGGGACTGGAGCAGTACAGTTTCAGGAAGTAACAACCTTTAGAGTCAGTAAGTCGGGTATCTTACCAGTTAGATACTCTGAGATTATAGTGGGCAAAGCTTAAGATGAGTTATCAGTATAGTACTTGCGGGACCAGCTGATACTGGGTAGCCCTATACAGTACATAGTCAGAAGTCAATGTTCATGAGTTAAGGTCGGCATATAATAGTTACTAAGCCGGGTTTAATATGGAGGTCTGATGTACAGATCATTACTCCAAATTTACTTGGAAACTTGAAGTCGTACCTTATCAAGCCACAGTGAGTCAGTAAATGTCATGTTCCAATTCCGAGACAACCATTTAAGTGTCTCGGGATTATTTTCAAAAGTTCAAGTAAAAGTTATAAAGTCATGTAAAAGTCAAGTAAGAGTTATCCAGTCATGTCAAAGTTGAGGATGGTCTGTCTAATAAGACAAGACTGATAAGTTTCCTCACAAGAATATCCAGTACCTCGATTCTCAAATTCAGAAAATTTGAGAAATCGCAGGAAAGATTATTTACGAAAAACTTTTCTTGAGGTTAATTTAGACCTCAAGAAAGATAAAGATTTGCAGGTACAGCGTGTCGATGTTCGACACGTCTTTGTTCGTGATAGAGAAGCTCAAACAACAGCAACAGACAACGTCGTGGTAACGAACCGACGCTTTCCATTCAAGGACGCAAGAAGAGAAGAATGCCATGCCTAAGTCACAGTGCACTGGGAGATCACGGAGAGTTAGCATTATAGTACATTGAGGTTACTAGCTTGAGATGCAGATATGATCAGCTATACAGACTACGTCGATATCGCAGGTACAATGTTCGCTAGGTGCTGCATGCAGATATGCCGCCTCACGGGATGAGGGGCAGGTGTGCTGCATTGCAATGTGCCGCGGACGATGTGCCGCGACATTGAGTAAGTGTTTACGAAAGGTAGTTACCGAAACTGCTAGTTATCCTCATTTGTACATATGTGTATCTCTGAAATCTTCTGTGTGTACCCACGACTGGGGTCTCATAATTGAAGTCCAGGAGAAAGATCCACAATCAACCTGTCCAGTATGCCAAGAATTATATTTCTAGCATCAAGCATGATCAGTGTGACACTTTATTCAGTAAGGTGTCCATTTCCAGTCAGTATTAATCACCAGTTCACTAAGTTACTGTGAATTGGCAGTTTTCCAACTGAAAGCAAAGTCTAAGCTCAGTATTTAGATATTGAGTTATAATTTTAGGTTATCAGTAAGTATAAACGTCGAGTTAAGCTTGTACGTTCAGTTTTAGTATTTCCGAGGACGGAAATATTTTAAGGAGGGTGGATTGTAACACCCCGAGTTTTATTAATAAGGGAAAATACTAGCTTTTAAATGTAAGCTAGCCTTTGTTAATAAATATTCATGTAAATGTTCAAGTTCAAGTTATTCAGCTAGTTAAGTTCCGAATTCGACGTTTAGTCGAAAGTTTATCTGGTTAATTTTACTTATTAACCGAGTCAATGATAATAATTAATCTTAGTCTGTTTATTTTAATAAATAGACATTAGTGAGTCGGGATTAATTATTCCAGTATTGACGTATTAATCAAATTTGAGAATATTTGATAAATCGTCAAAGATAAGTTTTGAGCCAGTTATTGAGTTCCAGTTTTAAGTTCGACTTTTAGTCGACTTAATGTTCGGTTTAATTGTTTTTGCATTTAATTCAAATTCGTTGGGATTAATGAGATGATGTCAAGATAATATTCGAAATAAGTTCCGAGGTCAAGTTATAACCGAAAATGAGTACATTCGGTTAAGAGTACCATATATGAAGTCGTCGTTCCTATACAGCGACGCGTTCACACTTGATACACCGTCCATCATTAATTATGCTTAGGCAATCGTCATTAAGCCTTGCTTCATTAACTCAATCCATGTTTAGCTAATTAATCACAATTAGCTTAAGGTTAATCATGATTAATTAAATGTTAATGATGATTAGTTGAATATTAATCATGCTTAAGGATAATGATGTATGCTTAATTAACTCAATCCATGTTTAGCTAATTAATCACGATTAGCTTAAGGTTAATCATGATTAATTAAATGTTTATGATGATTAGTTGAATATTAATCATGCTTAAGGATAATCATGTTTATTTAGTGTTAATCATGCTTAACTTGCCTAAGTCATAGGCCTCATGCACGCATGTCATGTGTTACGCCGCCTTGCTTAATTAACTCAATCTATGTTTAGCTAATTAATCACGATTAGCTTAAGGTTAATCATGATTAATTAAATGTTAATGATGATTAGTTTAATATTAATCATGCTTAAGGATAATCATGTTTATTTAGTGTTAATCATGCTTAACTTGCCTAAGTCATAGGCCTCATGCACGCATGTCGTGTTACTCCGTGCGTGGCGGCACGTTCTCGTGCGTGCGTAGTAAGCGCGCACCATTACCGGTCATGATCCCTTAAGTACCGTGATCAGGACTATGTAACCAAGTCTTAAGCTCCCAAGTACGGATAAGTCTCGGTGTGCAAGTGGTGCGGTGAGTAACCTGCTTGCTCGCACACTTGGCACCGCACGAGCGCACGCATGCACGCCACATCGACCAGTGACCAAGTCAAATGCCCAACACCTCAGCCACGACCTGGACATGTGGTAGCAAGAGAAGTAACGTCATCTTTCACCTCTTTGACCCAAGTTTACCCGACGAACTAGTCTTCTCTATAAATAAACCGAATGGGTGAGTTTTCCCCACGCATTTCACACATAAGCTTCAGCATACTATTTGAAGGGAAAACAATAAGGAAAAATAGAAGAATAATTGTAGAAAATAGCTATGCATTGCCGAAGTTAAGGGGGAGCCAGTACATAGGCATTCAAGTGCCGAACAAGCACACAAGTCCCCGTGCATTTTACAATTTTGCAGGCAATCAGCACTTACATTTTCAGATCAACAGTTCAGGTGGGAACTCAGAATAAGTATTACATTGATTATAATTACTCAGCCACGTTTAAAGGTATGTATATGAGATTATCCGCATTGGGTGGGGGCGCAAGGCCTTAAGTACCCATCCAAAGTTCTGGTGGAGGCGCAAGGCCTTAAGTATCCATCAGAGTGTGCACATGGCGAACATAGTGTCCGAGACAGCTCACCTCAGTTACAGACCTTGTGTATGGAGATTACAGTTTACTTATACATACCTGCAGCCATGATATTGTTATTATTAATGTTTACTTTAGTATGAGTTTCTGCGGAGCACAGTGGCTTTTAGTGCTCACGCCCCACGATTTTTATGTTTTTCAGGTAAAGGGTCGGACTAGAGGAGTGAGCTGGTTAGTGGATCGTGGTCACGGATATGGCTAGCAGCCATTGTACATTATCGTACGGTTATGTTTTGCTACGTTTGACTTCCACTAATGTTTTCAGACTCTCAAACTAGCGTGTTATCTTTCAGACTTGGATCCGAGCCTTCGGGTCAGATTTCATACAGCATTACACACTCGTTTGATTAAAAGATAAACCGTTTTTCATAAATGGTTTTAAATTAATAAAGACGATGGATTTAAAGAAAATAAATGTTTTTCAGTAGCATCCCGAGTAATGATTTCGCAAACTAAAACGTATTTTCAGAAAAGAATTTGCGAAAATTGCACTCTGATTTTAGTAAGATAGCGGGGTGTTACAGGTACATAATAATTCATATATATAAATTGAACGCACATGCATGATGCAAGTTATATATGTGTATATTTGTATGTAAACTCTATGCAATAATAATATATGGATAATAATGATTCAAAATAATAATAAAATTAAGACTTTTTATTGTTAGGATTAGGTTGATTTGACTTAACGCAATAGTTTAAGACCTCAATTTGTATCCAGCTAAGGACCTGAGGTAAGTATAAGTCCATTCCCAACAACAATGCATAAACAGAGTATTGATTTACTCGATTATATGAATATTTATGTGCTTATGTGAAAAGTGTTTTTATATGAATAAATATTGATATATATATTGATATCATTGAAAATAGTATACATTTCATGTTCACGTGCATGCATATTTTACAGTCAGATAAAATATCTCGCATGCACGACGTAATGAGAAAAGAAAAAGTATTTTATTAATTAATTGGCCGCTGCTACAAACCGAGGTAAGTGCCCCGTGAGACATTGCATAAGGTCGTGTGAGACGTAAGGACTTGACTTATTATTATGTTATGCTTAGTGCCCCGTGAGACATTGCTTTAAGGAGTGTGAGACTTAAGGACTGAGCCATTCTAGTGCCCCGTGAGCCATTACTTTAAGGCGTGGGAGCCGACCAGGACTGGAATGTTATAGTTATTGATGATATTGAGCTCATTCCGGTGCCTAGTATTGAGGTCAATGGGCCTATAGAAAGAAATGTTTTCAGAAAGAAATGTTTTAACAACACGAGCATTTGCATCTCATGTTGTAGTGCATATCAGTTGATGGTTTTATTTTTTTGACATGCATGACTTTTACTTATTGAGCCATAGCTCATGTAGTTTATGCATTGTAGATAATCTTGTTGATATATGATGAGTGACATGACCGTACTGTTGGATCCAAAGAGCTTTGGGGATGTGTACATGGAACGACCTGTTGGGCCAGCGAGTGAACTTGCGCTATGTTTAAATTTCCTTTCAATAAACTCTTATGTATAAAAGTTTCATAAACAGTGTTTGGATCCTTTCAGTATGTATAAATAATAATATCCAGGTTATGTTTATAAATAAATTTAAGTAAATCTCCAAAATATAAGAATCTTTAGTAATAGAACAGCGGTCGTGACAGAGTGGTACATCCCCAAAGCTATTCAGATCTAACAGGCTGGTCATGTCACTCATCATATATCAACAAGATCACCTACAATACATAAACTACATGAGCTATGGCTCAATAAGTAAAAGTCATGCATGTCAAGAAATAAAATCATCAGCTGATATGCACTACAACATGAAATGCAATTTCTCATGTTGTTAGAACAATTCTTTCTGAAAACTTTTCTTTCTATGGGCCCGTTGACCTCACTACTAGGCACCAGAATGAGCTCAATATCATCAATAATGATAACATTCCAGTCCTGGTCGTCTCCAACGCCTTAAAGCAATGGCTCACGGGGAACTGGAATGGCTCAGTCCTTACGTCTCACACTCCTTAATGCAATGTCTCACGGGGCACTGAGCATAACATAATAATACGTCAAGTCCTTACGTCTCACACGCCCTTATGCAATGTCTCATGGGGCACTTGACCTCTGTGCATAGCAGCAGCCAATTAATTAACAAAATACTTTTTCTTTTCACATTATGTCGTGCATGCGAGATATTTTATCTGACTGTAAGATATGCATGCACGTGAACATGAAATGTATTCTATTTTCAATGATATCAATATATATCAATATTTATTCACATAAAAATACTCTTCACATAAGCACATAAATCTTCACATAATACAGTAGATCAATACTCTGTTTATGCATTGTAGTAACATATGGACTTGTACTGACCTCGATTCCTTAGCTTATACCCTTGTAAAATCGGAAATCAACTCGTATGTTTAACTTGATCTAAATAACAAAAATATGTTCATTGATTTATAATTCAAATTATCTTATTAATTAACTTACCTATCATATGAATTATAAATTAATCAATTCTTAGAATTAATACCATGCATAATATTTCATTCTTTATAATAATTTTTAAGCTATCAAATTCGCCCTATACATGCTTTTTATGATAATTTCAAATTTAAGGCTAATATACTTACTCGCGTCTTCTCGGGACACACGGTCTTTGACTTAGCTTTGACCGTCTAAAGTTGATAGAAATGGTTATAGCTTGGATATGGCTCTTCTTGGCAATAAAATGCACACCCGGTCTCCTCACACAAACTCTCGGCTTCTCTCTATTCTTTGGACTAAATATGGAGTATTCACTAAGTATGCTAAGTGAAATAAGAAAAATCACTACTAAGCTGATCACATGCTATTTATTAAAGAATATGAAGAGGTGAAGCTTCTAATGACGCCACATGTCTCTTTAAAGAATATGAAGAGGTGAAGCTTCTAATGACGCCACATGTCTCTTTCTTAAGTTAAGTGGCAACTTTGCTTGCTTAGTCACAAGCTTATGTGTCATCCTAATATAAACTCTCCAAATTAGTCATGCAATATGATAAACTCCCAAAAATAAATTCAAAATCAGTTTAAACTTTAACTAAAGCAATTGTCTCCACAATGGTCGGCGTAGCATGGCTAGGTGCGCATGACCTTAAACTAATGCTCATTAATTGAACTAAAATTTGATAAACTTAGGACTAAAATACTTAGCTTAAAGACTAACAAAATTTTATAATGAAATGCTATAATGCTCGGCTAGGGCTTGAGCCGAGACTCGAACATAACTTGGCCGAAATTACTCGATTCCAATTGTGGCTTAACTTCGACAATTAACTCAAGTATTCTTGACTGCGAATAATACGTCGACATAGAGTAATTAATCCCGATTACTAGTATCCATTTATAAAAATAATGCAATTAATTATTAAAATCGACTCGATTAATGAATAAAAATTAACCGAAGATATTTTCGACTTAAAATCGAACTTAAAACTTACTAACTAAATAACATAGGCTCGGAACTAACATTGAGCATTTATTAATAAAGGCTAGCTTATTTTTTAAAGCTAATGTCTTTCGTTTATTAATAAAAGATGGGGCGTTACAATGCATGAATTATTGACTAGCGAGAAGTGGGGTATGACATCCTCCCCTCCTTATAAAAATTTTGTCCCCAAAATTTCACTTACTTGAAGAGTTCCGGATATTTTGTTCTCATTTCATCTTCTCATTCCCTTGTTGCCTTTTCTTCTGTTTGGTTTCTCCATAATACTCTTACTAACGAAATTTCTTTGTTTCCTAGTTGTTTCACCTCACGTTTGAGAATTTCAACCGGTACTTCCTCGTAATTTAAGAAGGTAACTATTTCTTCTCATGCCAAAATGGCCTCGACCTTGGGGAAAAACTACCTCTCGATTCTATAACTGATTAATCTCAGGAACAAGGCCAAAAAGATCGACTACTCTACTAACTTGACTATAGTCGAAAAGACTGGAGAACTAAGTCGTAGTGCTAGTGTGGTCTACCTTGTCTGTTTGATAAATTTTGCCCGATTATATCAAGAGTATAACCCATATTCATCGTTCAAGAGTAAACATCTCTTACCGTCAATCATATAAACTGACTCTAGTAAAATCGGTAAGCATCACAATAATTCAGGTGCTATCATTATTGCCAACATCTCACATCTTCTTTTGGCTACAATAAATGCACTCTGGTTGTAGATTTTGACACTCGGTATATTTTAATAATGAATTTATAACTGAAATTTTATCTCATGCGTATTTCGCTTTCTGACACACAGATTGAAGTCGTATCTCATACGCGCCATTATTCTATAAAAAAACTCGGTAAATCCTTCAGTCTTCCTCAGCATTGGTCCGAAATCACAAATGGATTTAGTACTATCAAAAATTCACAAATTTTATTCCTTCCTTCTAATTAATATCATAAAAATTTATCGAGCTTGAATAGAAAGGTTGAGAGTGCTAATGTTCCGTAATATTCCCAATGATATTCAATGGTTGATTGAAGCAAAAGTTCGACTATCTGGGGAGTTTCCAAATGCATGTTATATGACAGGTATGGGTAG
Source organism: Striga hermonthica (assembly GCA_902706635.1). NCBI lineage: Eukaryota > Viridiplantae > Streptophyta > Magnoliopsida > Lamiales > Orobanchaceae > Striga > Striga hermonthica. The sequence goes on from CACSLK010006009.1 coordinate 98,913, forward strand.
AAGTACTATTGCCTAGAAACGAAGAGCTAAAAGAATAGGCGGCTGTTATAAATGTGCTCGTTCGAACTGTGACACCCGATGTACGTCTGTAGGATTTATGTCGAAAAATCGAGAAGATAAAATAACTTTTATAAAGCATGGTTTGAGTAAGGAATCTTTGGATCAAACTATTCAGCAGATTCTTGAGACATATCCTAGTGGTTATGTGCATCGTGAGCTAATATCTTAATGGATTCGGTTTAAGAATGAAAAATAACGCTATAGTCTTGAAAATATTATTTCCAAGGATCAGGTTTGTTAACACTGTTCTTGTTAGTACAGTTTAAGAAGATATACTGTAAAGAAAATCTTATCACTGCTGACATATAAGATTCATTTAAGACTCAATGGCTTATTTGTCGGTAGCTTTTCCTTTAAAAAGACGAGTCCTTCTTCATAGCCAAGTGTCTCTCAAATAAATGGCTACTTCAAAGTCTTCTCAGGGTAGCAAACTTCTTCAACCAATCAAAACTGTGTGTATTCGTGGTGGTTCTAAATTTGTAAGTTTCCCTCACAATATCAATATTATAAGTCAATTGGTGAGAGAGTTGGGGAAACAAAAGATCAACTTACGGTATGGAGGGACTAGCATCATTTTCTTTGATAACCTTTAAATGGCTGCAAAAAGTTTTTGGGTATAGAGGTGAGAAGTATCATCCCTTTTTTATATAACTTCAACACAGGTTGTCAAAGATTCTACAAGTTTGATGCTAACTCTTTCTATTTATGACTTTATGATGGCTATGCTAAACGGTAGCGATGCTTTCATCGTTCTTCCTGGTGGTTATGTAACAATAATGACTGCCTTTACCCTTACTACTTGGGCAAAATTAAAATTTCATAACAAGCCCATTGGTCTTTTTAATTTCATTAACTTTTTCCAGAATTTGCTTGGATTTCTAGATGAAGGAGTGTATTAGACTTTTATATCACATTTAAAGAGAGAAATATTCAAGTCTGCCGACATACCTGCTGAACTTATCAGAAAGCTTCAAGACAGCATAACAGTTCAACATTATGTGGAAACTCAAGGAGTCAAACGTAAACGAGCTTTTGATCCTTTATATCTCTCATTGTGAACCCATATAACCATAGTGGGTGGCAGAGTTATGGAGTCTTGTACTCTTGAGACACACCCTTCCTTCATGTAATATTTTCATGTATTTGTTGAGGATTCACTTCTACTTATCTATATTTCCATCCTCTGATGTTTCTGTATTAGCTTCTCAGTAATAATAATATCCTCAATAGTGTGCTTGAATCTTCACAAATATTTATCCTCTTCTAAATAGTTGACACTCTTTTATTGTTGTATCTCTTAAAATTTCAAGTAGAGTGGTGAATAAATGTACTCCTTCTAGATATTTGCTTGATTCCTATATCGATATAATCCTACTTGTTATTATACTGAGAAACTTCTTTATTGTAACCTTATTTAGCTCTCGGTAGTCTATATTGTAACACCCCGCCTTGACATGAAAATCAGAGTGCGCTTTTCGCAAATTTTCTAAATAAAAATAAATAAAAAATGTTTCTTTTGCGAAACCTGATTCGGAGTGTTACCGAAAAATCTGTCTTATTCTGAAAACCATTAATTTCTGAGTTTAATAATAAAATGGTTATAAGACATAGTACCCGACTAGAGTCGAATTAAAAGCTGGTTTGGAAAACTGAACAGTAGCAAAAACAGCAATGTAGCCAAAATAACATATACACAAATATACAAATGTCCTGAACCAGTCGCCAGCTCACTCCTAGGCTCCGACTCCATGACCTGAAAAACATGAATAATGTGGGGGCGTGAGCACTAATCCACTGTGCTCCGCAGAAACTCATACTGAAGTAAACAGTGAAAATAAAACAATATCATAATCCTGGCATATATATAACTGAACTGATACTGAACTGAAACTGAAACTGATACTGATACCGGTACTGAATAATCTAATACTGATATCGTGATAAACATCACCTGACTAATAACTGAACAACTGCCAGCATAAGCCGGACACCATGTGCACACTCTAGTGGGCAGATTAAGGCCACTAGAACTCAGAATGGACCGGCGACCATTCCGAGCGGATACTGATAATACATACCTCAAACATGGTAGTGTAATTATAATCAATGTAAAACTCAGTCTGAGTCCCCACTTGAACTGCTGATCTGAAAATATAAGTGCTGATTGCCTGCAAAACTGACATGTATAAACAAATACTAAGTACTATGCTCGGACTGATTAAAATAGCTGTTAAGATGCTCGACTCGATCTGAATAGTTAACTGGAACCATCTCGGGGTCTAACTTAACTGATAAGAAAGACTGTACTGAACTGGTACTGCTAAACTGAACTGACTGCACATGACTGATCATGACGGAACTGATTGAACTGAAAATTCAACTGAAATACTAAACTGAACTGACTAACTGACTAGACTGAAAATACTGAACTAATAACTTAACTGATTACACTGAATTGACTGAACTGAACCTGAGCTTAACTGAAAATGAGACTTGAACATGAACCAGGACTTAAATCATCATAATATACAGTGAACCGGTCTGAGCTGGCTGAACCAGTTTGAATCGGTCCGGTTAGACCGCCGGCCTGTTGAGGTCGGGCGGTCGGCCGCTGACTCGGTTTACGGCCTGTCGAGGCTGCATGCACGGGCGCTGTCTGGACTGGCCGCGGGCGCTGGCTGCATGGCATGACTGCTGCTGGCTGCGTGGCATGACTGCTGCTGGCTCGCTGGGCAGCACTGGGCACGGACGTGTGCGTTGGCACGTGCTGGCGTGCCACTGGACACAACTGGCACGTCCGGCGGGCGACCAAACGCAACTGAAGGCCAATTAGGACGCGTGCGTGCGCCTGGCGCACCGCAGGCATCGGACTGGGCTTGATGAGGATCGTGTGTTTCGACTGCCGATAAGCCGCTAACTCGCGCCTTGAATCGCCGATAGTGTTTCTCTAGCCACAACCGCGCCTATTGAAATGA
>CACSLK010006040.1:0-10000 GCA_902706635.1 Striga hermonthica
CAGAAAATTTGCGAAGAACCGCGTACTCTGATGTATTAGAAAGTCGGGGTGTTACAAATGTAGCCCTTGAGCTCTCCATTAATGTTGAAGGAAAAAGAAGGAGAGGACATGCAAGCCCAAATCCAATTTACAAAAGTGCTATGGAAACCCATCTTCAGCATCACTTTCCTAACACTATCCCATTCAATACGGTCAAAGGCTTTTTCCATGTCTAGCTTTAGCAGCATAAAGTTCTTCTTGCCTGAAGTATGTCTGTTAAGGAAGTGAACACTTTCTTGAGCAATTATAATATTGTCCAACAGCTGTCTACCAGGGATAAATGCTGCCTGGTTCTCACTGATGCAAGAGGATAAGCAGGGTTTGATTCTGAGAGATAGAATTTTGGCTATGACCCTGTAGGCTACACCACATAAGCTGATAGACCTGTACTGCTTCAAATTATCTGGGTTTGGGCATTTAGGGATTAATGAGATCACTGTATGATTCCAACTCTTCAGAATTCTCCCAGATTCAAAAAAACTCAAAACTGCCTTACAGAAGTCATCACAGATAATTTCCCAAAATTTTTGAAAGAACATGGGGCTCATCCCATCCTGACCAGGTAAAGGTCAAGGCTAAACACAACAGCTTTAATTTCCTCCTGAGTAATAGGAGCAATTAGGACATCATTAATATCATAAGTGATAGATTCAGGAATGAGGTTCAGCAAATCAAAGTCCCCAACAGATCCCTCTGTGGTAAAGAGGTTTTCATAGAATTTACAGACATGGAATTGAATCTCATCTTTAGTTTCCCAGAGCTGGTTATGATCATCAAGCAGGCTAGAGATGTCATTCATTCTTCTTCGTTGCATAGTCACTGCATGAAAGTATTTGGTGTTAGAGTCTCCCTCCCTGAGCCACTGCAGCCTAGCCTTTTGAGCCCAGAAAGATTCCTCAGCCTTGGTAAGATTATGAAGCTCATTTCTCAATCTTTGCCATTCATCCCAATCTCTGTCATTACCAAGAGTGCTCATTCTGTCCAAGATTTCAGAGATATTCTTCTTCTGATTTATTTGATCTTGTCTGAAAGAAGAGCTCCATTTCAACAGAGCCACTCTAGTTGCCTTTATCTTTTCAGACACCTGGAACATGGGGGTACCTGTTTGAGAGGAACACCAGCCTTCTTTAAGAATGTCTTTAATCCCAGCCCTTTTCAGCCATCTCTTATCAAAGAAAAACCTTTTTTCCTTCTTGCTCTGATGAAGAGGATTATCATTCAAGAATAACAACCTATGATCAGAGGCACTTCTGTAAATATTTTCCACAGCGGCATGAGGATGATCAACCAACCAGTCATAGGATACAAATATCTTGTCAATTTTTTCCTCTATGAATCCTTCAGCCTCTCTATTATTTCCCCAAGTGAAGTTGTGGCCTAGCAATTGAAGCTCATGCATCCCCATATTAGAAATAAACTCAAAGAAGTCAACACAGTCCCTGGCATTTTTAGTCCTCCCCCCTCTTTTTTCACTGGGATCACAGATCTCATTCCAGTCACCCCCCAGAATCCAGTTATGCCCCCAATTCTCCTTAGCATCGACCAAAAACTGCCTTTGCCTCATTCTTTCTCTTCTGTCAGTGCTTGCATACATGAAGGTCACCCAAGTGTCTGCCTTCCTAGAATTTCCAGCAACAAGGATTTGGATACTGAATTGGTTGCTGTGGATATGCTTGATAGTCAGCTCTTTCCTCCAAAAAACCAGAAGTCCCCCACTGAGCCCTTGGGGTTCAACTGAATGCCAACTATCTCTAAATCCAATCTTTTTACAAACTGAATTAATAAAATTATTTGTTTTTTTAGTTTCTGAGAGAAAAACAAAATCTGGATGGTGGAGTCTGGAAGACTCCTTAATTTGTGAAATTTGTAGAGGGTCCACCCAACCCTCTACAATTCCACATCATTAGCTTCATTGATTCATGGGGGGCCACTCAAGGCTGGCCACCCCCACCTGTGTAGAGTCTGATTTGAGTTTCTTACCTCCTTGAGGATTATGAATATCAGCCTGATCCCCTTCTACATCATTAGGTAAAGCTCTCTTGCTCTTCTTAAGGAAGTATCTGATTTTGCAGTTGAGCTTCTCAAAGCTCTATTTGCCGGACTCACTGAATTGATTGGTTTTTTGGTCCACCCTTTGCGGTTTTTTGATAGTAGGACTAGTAGCAGGAAGATGAGGTGACAAGGGGATGAGGTGGGATTTCTCGGTGTCCACAGCTATGGCCATAATAGGGTGAGACTCACTACCAGCAACCTCCACAACACATACCTCTTTCCCTTTCACTGATACAGTATGCTGTGAAATTGGGAGTGTTACCCCATGATGAGTATTAGTCGTCACACTGATTTCTTTGCCATTCCCTTCTTGAGTCCCACTACCAGCCGATCTATACTCAGCACCATCAACATGTTGATCTTGCCGAGCCTCCTGGATTTGGCTTTGCGGACCAGAGGAAGGACTATCAAAATTCGTAGAAGAGTTGGATTTGTACCCAAAAGGACCCTCAGCTGCTCGCAGCCAATCACCATACTGCCCTTCCTGGAGCGAACTATTGTCTATATCATCCATTTTCTTGCTACAAGTTCTCTCAAGATGCCCTATAATTCCACAGTAGAAACAGGCATTTACCAACTTTTCATATTGGAAGATAGCCATAATTCGAGAATCATGGAGTTTAAGATGAGCCACCCGAGGTAGAGGCTTGGAAACATCTATAACTGCCAGGAGATGAAGGAAGCTGCCTCTGCTACCTCCTGCTTTTACCACTGTAGCCGTTTTCACTTTCAGAAAGACTCTACCCACTTTTAATCCCACTTCGGTGCACAACCAATTGAAAGGAATGTTATTTACTTGGACCCATAGTTGAAGCTCAGAAAAACGTTGATGGTTCTCAGTCATACCTTCCTCCCATTCAGCCAAGATTAAATGATGATTTTCATAAACCCAGTGCGTACCTTTAAGAACCTTGGCTTTGTCCTCCATACTCCCGAAAATGAATTGAAAAAGGTTGGTTTTCAATTCCTTGATTTCTAGCTGATTTTGGATTTGCCATATAGAACCCATAGCTCTGCGTATACCAATGAGACTGGCCTTTCGATCTCCGATGATTTTGCCGAACAGGCTCCGCTTGCATTCAGTGGCACTAATTTTGATATCCTCATCGCGAAGATCGATATTGTTAGCTTCAGACTCAGAAAGAGCTATATTTTGAAGGAGACTCCATAAATCGTCAGTCATCTTTGATGATGAAGAAGCCCCTGTGATGTCGAACTCCATGAACCCTAAATATACCGCTGCGACCAAAATGCCAGGAATAGAAAAATTAAACAGAGCGACCAACCAACGATGGAATTAAGCCACTCCAAAGAACGGAATTCAGCCCTCCACAAGAGAATTTGAGCTCCCCTCAAAGAGAATAGATCGATCCCCTAAGAGAGAATTTAGGTCCGCTGGAAAGACTTGTTTTCAAACAAGGCAACATTATTTGATTTGGATAACATATTTTTACCGCACCATCATGTTTTGAAGCAAATCGAATACGTTTAAAAAAGTCAAGAAAAATAAGGGTAAATAGAGGCAAGAACGAAAAGATAATCAACGTCTCCGGAAAGACTTGTTTTCGAACACGACACCATTATTTGATGTGGATAACATATATTTATCGCCCATCGTGTTTTGAAGCAAAATGGTACACGTTTAAGAAAGTCAAAGAAAATAAGGGTAAATAGGGACAAGAATGAAAAATGTAATCAACGTCTCCAGAAAGACTTGTTTTCGAACACGACACCATTATTTGATGTGGATAATATATATTTATCGTCCCCTCGTGATTTGAAGCAAAATGGTACACGTTTAAGAAAGTCGAGAGAAATAAGGGTAAATAGGGGCAAGAACGAAAAATGTAATCATCGTCTTCAGAAAGACTTGTATTCGAACAAGGCACCATTATTTGATGTGGATAACATATTTTTATCGCACCATCGTGTTTTGAAGCAAAATCGTATACATTTAAAAAAGTTAGGGAAAATAAGGTTTAATTAGAGGCAAGAACGAAAAAAAAATAACGTCTCTGGAAAGACTTGTTTTCAAAAAAGGCAGTATTATTTGATGTGGATAACATATTTTTACCGCACCATCGTGTTTTGAAGCAAATCGAATACGTTTAAAACAATCAAGAAAAATAAGGGTAAATAGTGGCAAGAACGAAAAAATAATCAATGTCTCCGGAAAGACTTGTTTTCGAATATGGCACCATTATTTGATGTGGATAACATATATTTATCGTCCCATCGTGTTTTGATGCAAAAGGGTACACGATTAAGAAAGTCGAGGAAAATAAGGGTAAATAAGGGCAAGAACGAAAAATGTAATCAACATCTCCGAAAAGACTTGTTTTCGAACACGACACCATTATTTGATGTGGATAACATATATTTATTGCCCCCTCGTGATTTGAAGCAAAATGGTACACGTTTAAGAAAGTCAAGGGAAATAAAGGTAAATAGGGTAAGAACAAAAAATGTAATCAATGACTCCGGAAAGACTTGTATTTGAACAAGGCACCATTATTTGATGTGGATAACATATTTTTAACGCACCATCGTGTTTTGAAGCAAAATCGTACACATTTAAAAAAGTCAAGGAAAATAGGGTTAATTAGAGGCAAGAACGAAAAAGAAAAATCAACGTCTCTGGAAAGACTTGTTTTCAAACAAGGCAACATTATTTGATGTGGATAACATATTTTTACCGCACCATCGTGTTTTGAAGCAAATCGAATACGTTTAAAACAATCAAGAAAAATATGGGTAAATAGTGGCAAGAACGAAAAAATAATCAATATCTCTGGAAAGACTTGTTTTCGAATATGGCACCATTATTTGATGTGGATAACATTTATTTATCGTCCCATCGTGTTTTGATGCAAAAGGGTACACGATTAAGAAAGTCGAGGAAAATAAGGGTAAATAAGGGCAAGAACAAAAAATGTAATCAACATCTCCGAAAAGGCTTGTTTTCGAACACGACACCATTATTTGATGTGGATAACATATATTTATTGCCCCCTCGTGATTTGAAGCAAAATGGTACACGTTTAAGAAAGTCGAGGGAAATAAAGGTAAATAGGGTAAGAACGAAAAATGTAATCAATAATGTCTCCGGAAAGACTTGTATTTGAACAAGGCACCATTATTTGATGTGGATAACATATTTTTAACGCACCATCGTGTTTTGAAGCAAAATCGTACACATTTAAAAAAGTCAAGGAAAATAAAGGTTAATTAGAGGCAAGAACGAAAAAGAAAAATCAACGTCTCTGGAAAGACTTGTTTTCAAACAAGGCAACATTATTTGATGTGGATAACATTTTTTTACCGCACCATCATATTTGAAGCAAATCGAACACGTTTAAAAAAGTCAAGAAAACTAAGGGTAAATAGAGGCTAGAACAAAAAAATAAACAACGTCTCCAGAAAGACTTGTTTTCGGACACGACACCATTATTTGATGTGGATAACATATTTTTACCGCACCATCCTGTTTTGAAGCAAAATCGTATACGTTTAAAAAAGTCAAGGAAAATAAGGGTAAGTAGAGGCAAGAACGAAAAAATAGTCAACGTCTACGGAAACACTTGTTTCGAACACGACACTTATTTGATGTGGATAACATATATTTATCGCCCCATCGTGTTTTGAAGCAAAATGGTACACGTTTATGAAGGTCGAGAAAAATAAGGGTAAATAGGGGTAAAAATGAAAAATGTAATAAACGTCTACGGAATGATTTGTTTTCGAACACAACACCATTATTTGATGTGGGTAACATATATTTATCGCCCCATCGTGTTTTGAATCGAAATGGTACACGTTTAAGAATGTCAAGGAAAATAAGGGTAAATAGGGGCAAGAACGAAAAATATAATCAAAGTCTCCAGAAAGACTTGTTTTCGAACACTACACCATTATTTGTTGTAGATAATATATATTTATTGCCCCATCGTGTTTTGAAGCAAAATGGTACACGTTTAAGAAAGTCGAGGAAAATAAGGGTATATAGGGGCAAGAACAAAAAATGTAATCAACATCTCCGGAAAGACTTGTTTTCAAACACGACACCATTATTTGATGTGGATAACTTATATTTATCGCCCCATCGTGTTTTGAAGCAAAATGGTACACGTTTAAGAAAGTCACGGAAAATAAGGGTAAATAGGGACAAGAGCGAAACATGTAATCAACGTCTGCAGAAAGACTTGTTTTCTAACACGACACCATTATTTGATGTGGATAACATATATTTATCTCCCCCTCATGATTTGAAGCAAAATGGTACACGTTTAAGAAAGTCGAGGAAAATAACGGTAAATAGGGGCAAGAACGAAAAATGTAATCAACGTCTCCAGAAAGACTTGTATTCGAAAAAGGCACCATTATTTGATGTGGATAACATATTTTTATCGCACCATCGTGTTTTGAAGCAAAATCGTATACATTTACAAAAGTCAGGGAAAATAATGGTTAATTAGAGGCAAGAACGAAAAAAAATAACGTCTCCGGAAAGACTTGTTTTCAAACACGACACCATTATTTGATGTGGATAACATAAATTTTTCGCCCCCTCGTGATTTGAAGCAAATGGTACACGTTTAACAAAGTCGAGGGAAATGAGGATAAACAGGGGCAAGAACGAAAAATGTAATCAACGTCTCTGGAAAGACTTGTATTCGAACAAGGCACCATTATTTGATGTGGATAACATATTTTTATCGCACCATCGTGTTTTGAAGCAAAATCGTATATATTTAAAAAAGTCAGGGAAAATAGGGGTTAATTAGAGGCAAGAACGAAAAAAAATCAACGTCTCTGGAAAGACTTGTTTTCAAACAAGGCAACATTATTTGATGTGGATAACATGTTTTTACCGCACCATCATGTTTTGAAGCAAATCGAATACGTTTAAAAAAGTCAAGAAAAATAAGGGTAAATAGAGGCAAGAACAAAAAGATAATCAACGTCTCCGGAAAGACTTGTTTTCAAACACGACACCATTATTTGATGTGGATAACTTATATTTATCGCCCCATCGTGTTTTGAAGCAAAATGGTACACGTTTAAGAAAGCACGGAAAATAAGGGTAAATAGGGACAAGAACGAAACATGTAATCAGCGTCTCCAGAAAGACTTGTTTTCTAACACGACACCATTATTTGATGTGGATAACATATATTTATCGCCCCATTGTGTTTTGAAGCAAAATGGTACAGGATTAAGAAAGTCGAGGAAAATAAGAGTAAATAGGGGCAAGAACAAAAAATGTAATCAACGTCTTCAAAAAGACTTGTTTTCGATCACGACACCATTATTTTATGTAGATAACATATATTTATTGCCCGTCGTGTTTTGAGGAAAAATAGTACACGTTTAAGAAAGTCAAGGAAAATAATGGTAAATAGGGGCAAGAACGAAAAATGTAATCAATGTCTCTAGAAAGACTGGTACCGTGTTTAAAAAGAACTCTTGCACAATAGAACTAGGTACCTGATAAAAATTAGGATTCTTGTTGCTTGGATGAGGAATAAAACATCGTGAAGTCTTGATCTTTTTATCTGGCTTGGGAAAATTGGACTGTTATTTGAGCTCAATTTATCATCTTAATGTTTATTATCTTCATTAATACATTAAAATTATATTAATTAAATTAAGCCATTTCATAAACAAAATTATATCATTATTATTGCATTTAATACTTAGGAAAATTAAATAGATGAGGTCATCTAAATAATTCCCTTTTTAATCATTAACTTGATAAATAAATGAGTGTGGACACTCACTTAATTATCACATTAAAATCGAGCTTACAATAAAAATAAAAATAACATTATAAATCATTAAATTAAACATAAATAATATCCATAAAAAATAATACTAAGCATAAAATGAACGACATGAGTTTGGGGTGTTACAACTTGTTTTCGAACACGACACCATTATCTGATATGGATAACATAAATTTATCGCCTCGTGTTTTGAAGCAAAATGGTACACGTTTAAGAAAATCGAGGAAAATAAGGGTAAATATGGGCAAAAACAAAAAATGTAATCAACGTCTCTGGAAAGACATGTTTTAGAACACGACACCATTTTTCGATGTGGATAACATATATTTATCGCCTCATCGTGTTTTGAAGCAAAATGGTACACGTTTAAGAATGTCAAAAAAAATAAGGGTAAATAGGGGCAAGAACGAAAAATGTATTCAACGTCTCAGGAAAGACTTGTTTTCGAACACGACATCATTATTTGATGTGGAAAACATATATTTATCGCCCCATCGTGCTTTGAATCAAAATGGTACACGTTTAAGAAAGTCGAGGAAAATAAGAAGAAATAGGGGCAAGAACAAAGTATGTAATCAACGTCTCCGAAAATACTTGTTTTCGAACACGGCATCTTTATTTGATGTGGATAACGTATATTTATCGTCCCATCGTGTTTTGAAGCAAAATAATACACGTTTAAGAAAGTCAAGGAAAATAAGGGTAAATAAAGGCAAAAACGAAAAATGTAATCAACGTCTCCGGAAAGACTTGTTTTCGAACACGACACCATTATTTGATATGGATAACATATACTTATCGGCCCATTGTGTTTTGAAGCTAAATGGTATACGATTAAGAAAGTCAAGGAAAATAAGGGTAAATAGGGGCAAGAACGAAAAATGTAATCAACGTCTCTGGAAAGACTAGTATTCGAACAAGGCACCATTATTTGATGTGGATAACATATTTTTATCGCACCATCAAGATTTGAAGCAAAATGGTACATGTTTAAGAAAGTCGAGGGAAATAAGGTTAAATAGAGACAAGAACGAAAAATGTGATCAACGTCTCCAGAAAGACTTGTTTTCAAACACGACACCATTATTAGATGTGGATAACATATATTTATCTCCCCCTCGTGATTTGAAGCAAAATGGTACACGTTTAAGAAAGTCGAGGAAAATAAGGTTAAATAGTGGCAAGAACGAAAAATGTAATCAACATCCCCGTAAAGACTTGTATTCGAACAAGGCACCATTATTTGATGTGGATAACATATTTTTATTGCACCATCGTGTTTTGAAGCAAAATCGTATACATATAAAAAAGTCAGGGAAAATAAGGGTTAATTAGAGGCAATAAAAAAAAAATCACATCTCTGGAAAGACTTGTTTTCAAACAAGACAACATTAATTGATGTGGATAACATATTTTTACCGCACCATCCTGTTTTGAAGCAAAATCCTATACATTTATAAAAGTCCATGAAAATAAGGGTAAGTAGAGGCAAGAACGAAAAAATAGTCAACATCTCCGGAAAGACTTGTTTTTGAACATGACACTTATTTGATGTGGATAATATATATTTATCGCCCCATCGTGTTTTGAAGCAAAATGGTACACGTTTAAGAAGGTCGAGGAAAGTAAGGGTAAATAGGGGCAAAAATGAAAAATGTAATCGACGTCTCTAGAATGATTTGTTTTCGAACACGACACCATAATTTGATGTGGGTAACATATAGTTATCGCCTCATCGTGTTTTGACGAAAAATGGCACACGTTTAAGAATGTCAAGGAAAATAAGGGTAAATAGGGGCAAGAACGAAAAATATAATCGTCTTTGAAAAGACTTGTTTTCGAACACGACACCATTATTTGTTGTGGATAATATATATTTATCGCCCCATCGTGTTTTGAAGCAAAATGGTACACGTTTAAGAAGGTCGAGGAAAATAAGGGTAAATAGGAGCAAAAATGAAAAATGTAATCGACGTCTTTAGAATGATTTGTTTTCGAACACGACACCATAATTTGATGTGGGTAACATATATTTATCGCCTCATCGTGTTTTGACGCCAAATGGCACACGTTTAAGAATGTCAAGGAAAATAAGGGTAAATAGGGGCAAGAACGAAAAATAT
>CACSLK010006071.1:0-15599 GCA_902706635.1 Striga hermonthica
GGCTTTGTTCCTTCGATGTGCATTACTAAACCTCCAATGGCGCATCCGTTTGAGGAGTGGTCTCGTCCGAGCACGTCTACGCCAATGCGCGTGTTTGCGCTTGCACTGAATGCGACCCTTCTTGCGCTTGTATGTTTCCCATCTTGGGAATGCCTTTTCGCGTGCCCTCGCGCGTCACCTTGCGCAACCTTCATTGGCCTTCTTCTTGCCCTCATTGTGCCCCGCATACGGGCTCGTACCCGTCTCTTAGGCCATGCATGCGTGGTTTTGGCCCTTTTCTCGGCCTTCTCGAGCCTTATCCGCTCTTGGACCTTCTTGTCGTCGGGGCTCCAAACCCACTTCCGCATCACAGCGGCCGACCGCCCGGCCACAGCAGGCCGGCAGTCCGGCCAGACCGGTTCAGACCGGTTCATATTGGTTGGACCGGTTCAGGCTATATTTTCATGTTTTAAGTCCCGATTCATTTTCAAGTCTCATTTTCAGTTAAGTTCCAGGTCCAGTCAGTCAGTTCAGTGTAATCAGTTAAGTTATTAGTATAGTATTTTCAGTCTAGTCAGTTAGTCAGTTCGGTTCTGTATTTCAGTTAAATTTTCAGTTCAGTCATGTTCAGTCATGATCAGTCATGTGCAGTCAGTTCAGTTCAGTTTAGTAGTAACAGTTCAGTCCAGTTTTTCTTATCAGTTAAGTTAGACCCCGAGATGGTTCCAGTTAACTATTCAGATCAAGTCGAGCATCTTAACAGCTATTTTAATCAGTCTGAGCATAGTACTTAGTAATTGTTTATATATGTTCAGTTTTGCAGGCAGTCAACACTTACGTTTTCAGAACAACAGTTCAGGTGGGGACTCAGACTGGGTATTACATTGATTATAATTATGCTACCATGTTTGAGGTATGGATTATCAGTATCCGCTCGGAATGGTCGCCGGTCCATTCTGGGTTCTAGTGGCCTTAGTCTGCCCAACAGAGTGTGCACATGGTGTCCGGCATTTTTATGCTGGCAGATGTTCAGTTATCAGTCAGGTGATGATTATCACGAGATCAGTATCAGATCATGATTATTCAGTACTGTATCAGTTTCAGTTTCAGTTCAGTATCAGTCTAGTTATATATGCCAGGATCATGATATTGTTATTATTTTCACTGTTTACTTCAGTATGAGTTTTTGCGGGGCACAGTGGATTAGTGCTCACGCCCCCACATTATTCATGTTTTTAAGGTCACAGAGTTAGAGCCGAGGAGTGAGCTGGCGACCGTTTCAGGACATTTGTATATATGTGTAATCATGTTTTGGCTACACTATGATTTCCGCTACAATTTCAGTTTACCAAACCAGCTTTTGATCCGACTCTAGTCGGTTACTATATTTCATTACCGTTTTGTTGTTAAACTAAAATAACAGTTTTCAAATAAAGTCAGATTTTACGGTAGCACCCCGAATCAGTATTTCGCAAAATAAATGCTTTTATTTAGAAAAGTTTTGAGAAAATCGCGCTCTGATTTTCATGAAATAGCGGGGTGTTACAGATGGTATCAGAGCACGTTTTTACGTCTCTGAAAACTTTTACGAGTCAGAAATTTTTATAAAACATGAACACGTCACGCTCACGCCTCGCCGACTACAGGTAAGTGCTGATTTATGTTTTTTAAATTATAAACAAATTACTATGTCTATGCTCAGAAATACCTCAGTTATGACTTAGTTAAGATGCTCGAATCATGTTCAGGATCAGTAGTCAGTATACTCAAGATTTAATGTCAGTATTTTCCAGTCATGTTTAGCAACTCGTCAAGAGATAAGTATGTTTTACTGATCAGCTTCGAATTACTATGTCTATACTCAGTATGATGTCATAAGTAAGGATGCTCGAATCAGAATTTAGAACCTTAGAAAGGGGCTAAATTTGAGTACTCTAGATTAAATTCTAAATTTATTCAGGTCGAGTTCACGACTCATCAAGAGATTTGTAAGCATTTATGTTATACAAATCTTAGCAATCATGTTCCTCAGACATTTTCTATCGAAAATTGCCCATTTTGCCAACCTGTTGGCACATTCCAAGGAGGAATTCCTTGAGTTAGATCAGGGAATAGACTCAAGTTTCCTAAGTCAGATCAATAAATCAAGTTCAAGGCAAAATTTTCATGCTAAAGGTTGTTATAATTCTCAAGTCATTGTTAAGGTAACGGTTTCCAGTGTATAAGAGTCAATAGTCCGGGTTACCATGGAGGCTTGAAATAAGAGCCACTCAGCCGGGTATACCATGGAGGCTTGAAGCTGGGACCGGAGCAATATGCTTTCATATGATAACAACCTTTAATGTAAGTTATGTCATGTATTTTGTCAGTCAGGATACTTCAAGTTAAGGTTTTCAAAGATCAATATCAGCTAATTCCTTTGTACTTGCGGGACCAGTTGATACTGGAACAGCCCTATACAGTACATAGTCATGAGTCAACGTTCAAGATTTAAAGTAAATGTTCATGATTTAAGGTCGACGTATAATAGTTTTTCAGTCGGGTTAAATATGGAGGTCTGCAATACAGACTATTAATCCAATTCTACCTGGAAACTTGAAGTCGCACCTTATTAAGTTAAGTAAATCAGTAAATGTCATTTTCCAAATTCCGAGGCGACTATTTAGTTGTCTCGGGATAGCTTTCAGAGTTCAGGTAAAGATGATTCAGTCATGTAAAAGTCAAGTCATGGTTATCCAGTTATGAGAATATTCAGGCTAGTTATGCCAAAGTCAAAGATAGCTTGTCTAATAAGACAAGACTTATCAGTCATTTCAAGTACAATCAGTGCCTCGATTCTCAAATTTTGAAAAAATTGAGAAATCGTAGGAGATATTAATTCATGATAGACTTTTCTTGAGGTTAAGTTTGACCTCAGGGAAGGTAAGCAGTTGCAGGTATCACATGTTGACATACAACGCGATGAAGAAGCGCCAATCAACAGCAACAGACCATGCCATGATGATCAACTGAAGCTTTTCATCCAAGGATGCATGACGCAAGAAAAGAAGGATGCCATGTGTTGTTATGTGGTAATTAACAACGATAATTCAATGAACGGGAATTCCTCCAATCGGAGCAGTAATGATAAGGGCATCAGAGTGAGGATGAGCAAACAGATTGGCGTCTTCAATACTGAATGCGATGGGACAATTTTTCTTGTTAATGGTATCTCGAAGATCAACGTTCATAACTCGTTTCTCGGCATTTTGGGCTTCCCTGGCATAGGCTTTAGCTTTCCGCCGAGAAGTATCCAACTGTTTGGTATTAGAATTGACTCGAGGTATGCAGTGTGAAGAGTTTGATACGTCATGTGTTTTGGATTTTTGTTTGCGGTTATCGGTCGAAGTACCGACAAGAGTAGAAAACATAAAAACTTCCTTATCGTTCGCACGGGCTCTTTTCGGGTTGGCAGGTCGATTATCATATTCTTCCTCGTCGGAAAGATCCACGGGCCTTCCTTTCCGGCGATTGTCAAAATTTCTGAACTTTTGAAGTTGAGGCTGACCAATCAAACGTAAAAGGGCCGATAAGAGGCCGAGGCATTCATCGGTATTGTGTCCCGGAGATTTATGGTACGCACAGTATCGAGATTTGTCCAGCTTATCTTCAGAAGTTCTTACTGGTTTTAGATCAGGAATAATTCCCCTTCCTTTCAGTTCTTCAAAAATTGTAGCTGCTCCGGCCGAATAAATGGTTTGATAGCCTGTCCTCACATTGTCGGCATATTGGTCTGAGGCAGCTCTGGATTTTGGAGTATTTTCATATCCTTTTGAATAATTCCGATATTGCGCTTTCCCAAAATTCTTCTTATTATTCTTTTTCGCATCCGATTCATTCTTATTCTCCTTTACCGAGAAGTCAAAACTAGGAACCGACATCGACTCCTCGGCGGTAATGAATTGTTGAGCTCGTACGAGGAATTATTGAAAGGTAGCCAGCTTGTTCTGACATAAGGTCCATCGAAACATCGAATTGGGCTTTAACCCAGCAATCGCAGTCACTAATAGGGTCTCAGGTTGACAAGGTTCCATGTTCTGAATTCAGTCATTAAATCGAGATACGTAATCCTTTACGGTTTCGTCATCCTTTTGGACGATATTAGTGATCGATTCTTTTGGGATAAGGCAAACTTGAGCTCTGATGAAGTGTGATCGGAAAGCTGCACGTAACTGTTGCCACTTCCAAATTGAATGAGGTGGAAGTGTGTAGTACCACTTTTGCGCCCGCGGCCCCAGTGTGAGTGAAAACATCCGACATGTCAAAGCGTCCGAGGCTCCGTGCAAGTCCATCCATGATGTATAATGACCCAAGTGCTCGTTTGGATCCGAAGTTCCGTCATACATGCCAATTTGTGGAGACATGT
Source organism: Striga hermonthica (assembly GCA_902706635.1). NCBI lineage: Eukaryota > Viridiplantae > Streptophyta > Magnoliopsida > Lamiales > Orobanchaceae > Striga > Striga hermonthica. Next base: position 4,385 of record CACSLK010006071.1, read on the forward strand.
CGGGGAGAATCTTCTTGTGACTTCTGTCGAGTCTCAATTTCAGCCAATCTTTTACGGAGAACCTCGATTTCTTCAGCACTATGTCTTGACATGTGATTCCGTTCAATCCGACGCCGTAAATCTTCACGGTCATGAGGTACCGGTGAGGTAGGTCTGGGTCATGACGGAATTCTTTGACGATGAGCAGAATGACTCTCAGCAGTCATTTCTTGAACATGAGGTTCCTCCGTGACCTGGTTGTTCGTTACTGGATTAGCAGTTATACGAATTAACTCCTCTCGACGTGGAGAAGTATGGTGTGGTTGTGACGTAGCATGTGATGTCGCCGCATGTGTTTCAGGGTCACGATGAGTAAAATTTGGGTGTTCCGTTAGATTCGTATGAAGCGGCGTAGATACAGGTATAGTACTCGAGTGTCTGGGCATGGCTCGAGCTATAGAGAGGTTGAACCTTGAATAAACTCCGGGTTTTGAAGGAAGTTCGTGATATTTGTGACTGGAGGAGGTGGCGTTGAACGTCTTGGAGAATGATTAGTCGATTGGCTCTGGCCAGGATGAGCCGTATGATCTCGTCCAGATTGCGACATGGTAACTTTAAGCGAGGAGATGGCTATAACAGCGAAAGTTAACCTCAAAAACGTTATGAGGCCCTCCCTCTAGCGCCAAACTGTTGTTATGTGGTAATTAACAACGATAATTCAATGAAAAACACACTGGGTATTCAAGAGAGAGAGATATAGAACCTGATAATCGAAAAGGAAAATTTATTTAATCTTATTGTATATTTTTTTAATGTGTCTCCCCCCTGGAGAGTCTATTTTTTCCTTATATATTAATTTACAACACTTATCAGCAATATAATCATTACATGAGAATAGTCAACGGCGGCTAATTGCCATTTATCTTGGTAGCGCGCCACTTGGCCAGGTGTAATGATGATTTGAGCTGAGTTGGCGCCGCTTTATGGTGTCGGTCTGGCAAGTCATAGATATCGGTTTAATTAGCCATAACCGATATGTCCTAACCGACATGTCGTACCCGACATGTCATAACCGATATGAGATGTCGGTTAGTTGATGAAGATGTCGGTTCTTGCATCAAATGAGCGAACATCTTATTGACCAACCTTTGATACGTGGCCCCAGCATTCTTCAATCCAAAAGTCATCATGACATAACAATAAGACCTTGGGCCGAATAAAACGAAGTATGTTTAGCATCGTCGGGGTGCATGGGGATTTGATTGTAACCAGAATAGGCGTCCAAAAAACTCATGAGCTGATGTCCCGATGTAGCATCTACCATGTAATCGATATGTGGAATTGGATAGCTATTTTTCGGGCATTCCTGGTTCAAATCCGAGAAATCAATGCATAAGCGCCAAAGACCGGTAGCTTTTTTCACCAAGACAGGATTCGATATCCACGTCGGATATTTTGCTTCTTTAACGAACTTGTTGTCTATAAGCATGTTCACTTCCTCTTCCAACGCTTTCTGACAATCTGGTCCGAATTTCCGACGTTTTTGTATGACGGGTTTGACGGTCTTATCCAAATTTAGCCGATGACATGCTTTCTGCGGGTCTATCCCCTTCATATCTTCATGCTTCCAAGCGAACACGTCGGAATTTGACCGAAGAAATTGAATTAAGTGCGAACGTGTGGGTTCTTGAAGACTAGCTCCAAAGCGCAACGGTTTTTCTTGAGTTAGTTCATCCATGTAAATAATTTCGACATCTTCAACTGGTTCCGCCCGAACGTGATGACTCTTATCTTTGAATTGTATCCTTGGATCTATATCTTCGTGAGCTTTCATATCCTCCGCAGAAAGAGGTTGTCCTTGATCGAGGGCTCCATCCGAGGTTTCAGGCAAATCTGACGTCTCAATGACATCGGTATCAGGGACAGAGGAGATGTCGGTATTTGAAGCAGATTGATTTGTCATTGTGGGGTCAGGAAGGATTGAATCTTTCAACTCAACAGAGCTATCAGTCTCCCGTACCTCACATACATGAAGATTTCGTGAAGTTGAGAGCAAAGTCAGACATCACACCTCCCGCTGAGCTCCATAGTGAGTGCCTTCCCCCTCAATGGTGGGGAACTTCAAGGCATAGTGAAAAATTGACACAGCAGCGCGGAGTTTGTAAAGAGCAGTTCGCCCTACAACAGCATTGTACTCATTTTGAACATCCAAGACTTTGAAGGTTTCCATAATGATCTTGGATTTTGGTCCAAAGCCACCAAATCGTATGGGGAGTAATATTTCACCGATGGGACAAGAAATACTTCCATTGAAGCCTTGAATTTGGTCGTTGCAAGGTCTGATATCTGCAGGGTCCAAACCCAGTTTCTTGAAAGTGCGGAACATTAGGATATATGAATAAGCTCCTGTATCAACCATCAAAGGAGTTCAAGCTTTAACCGGTCGACTAGCAGCTTTAAATCGATTCATTTCAAAGTCAACGGATCATTGTAAACCTTTCTTTGACGCCATCAGAAAGAAGAAGCCGTTTGAATGGACCACTGAATGTCAGAGTGCTTTTGATAACATCAAAGAAGTTCTTTCACAACTACCGACGTTGCAAAAACCTCTCCCCGATGAACTTTTATATTTATATCTGGGAGTAAGTGATGTTGCTGTTAGCGCTGTTCTTATACGACAAGATGGACTCCAGCAGTTCCCAATATATTATGTTAGCAAAGCTTTACATGACGCAGGATTGCGATATCTGTATATGGAGAAACTAGCTTTTGCATTGATCATTGCTGCACGAAAATTGCGACCATATTTTCTGGAACATTCTGTTGTTGTGTTTACATCATATCCTCTCCGAAAAGTCCTCCATCGACCTGAAACGTCGGGAAGGATGATTAAATGGGCTACAGAACTTGGACAGTTTTACATTAAGTATCGCCCACGGACTGCCATCAAAGCCCAGGTGTTATCCGACTTCATAGCAGAGTTCACCCCATCTGTTAGCACATCAATTCAGGATCCGACGTGGGCTCTCTACATTGATGGATCGTCCACCGCTATACGAGCTTGAGGAGGAATTGTTTTAGTTAGTCCTGATGAACAAGTGTTTTGTTACTCTGTAGCATTCACTTTCCCGGCTACCAACAATGAAGCTGAATATGAAGCCCTCTTATCAGGTCTACATTTTGCTGAGTCCATGAATGTTTCCTCCCTCCACATATTTTCTGACTCTCAGTTATTAGTTAGCCACATCAATGGCGCCTATGAAGTCAAGGAACCACGATTGCTGCCTTATTTCGATCTCGCCAAGAAGAAGTTATCGCGATTCAAAATGACATTGGAACATATACCTCGATCGTCAAACATTCAAGCAGATACTCTCTCGCGTTTGGCCTCTTCGACCGATTTGAACAATGTTGAATTTGTGCAAATTACTCAACAGGCAACTTCTTCAACAGTCTCTACCGACGTCGCCATGATCGATGTTGTTTCGCCAATTTCAAGTTCAACCTGGATGGATCCAATCATTAACTACCTTCAAACCGGGGCCGTGCCTGAAGACACAAAAGAAGCCCGCACCCTTCGTGTTCGTGCCACTCATTTCACAATTGATCAAGGAATATAATACAAGCGTGGATATTCCACTCCGTTGCTCAAGTGCTTGTCAGAAACTGACGCCTGACGTATTCTTCAAGAAGTACATGAGGGCGTCTGCGGTACCCATCAAGGAGCACAAGCTTTATCTCACAAGATTCTCCGACAAGGTTACTACTGGCCGACTGTCAAGAAAGATGCCGCCGACTGGGTGCGAAGATGTCACAAGTGTCAGATATTTGCTCCCAATGTTAACCAACATCCTGAATCCCTCAAGTCGATATATAGCCCATGGCCGTTTGCAAAATGGGGGATTGATTTAATTGGTCCGCTTCCGACAACCAAAGGAGGTGTTCACTTTGCGATATTGGCTGTCGACTACCTCACCAAATGGGTAGAGGCTGAACCTCTTGCAACCATTATCGAACAAAAGATGATTGATTTTGTCTGGAAGTCCATCGTTTTGTCGGTTTGGGATACCGAACTCTATTATTACCGACAACGGTCGTCAATTCGAAGGGAAAAAATTTGAAGACTTCTGTGAAGACTATGTATCAAGCATTTCTTCTCGTCACCTTATCATCCACAAGCTAATGGTCAAATAGAAGCTGTAAATAAGATCATCAAGAATGGCTTGAAAACTCGACTAGAGACCGCAAAAGGTTCTTGGCCCGATGAGCTGCCCCATGTCCTTTGGGCCTATCAGACGATGATGCGAAACTCAACTGGAGAAACCCCGTTTTCATTAGCATACGGAACTGAAGTTGTGATACCGATTGAACTCACTTCTCCAACATATCGGATTACTCATTTTTCCGAAGAAACCAACTCAAGAAACCTGAGAACCAATCTCGATTTGGTCGATGAACTACGGACCGACACTGAAATTCGAAATGCTGCTTACAAATGACGTAGCGAAAAGTACATTAATTCAAAGTCCAAGCCACGCTCGTTCGTCGTGGGAGACCTCGTGTTGAAAAGAATTACCGGGGCCAATGTCGGTCCGTTGCAACCAAAGTAGGAAGGACCCTTCAAAGTGAACCGTCTGATTTTTAATGGTACCTACCGACTTGAAACTCTAGATGGTGTTCCCCTTCAGTACCCTTGGCACGTAACTTATCTGAAGAAGTACTATCAGTAAACCTGAAGGCTGAACCCTTGTCTCCGATGTATGAAAGTCTTTTGTCCTACCCATGTACAAGAATCGCATTTTGTTGTCAATAAAATTTGTGTGACGAACCACTATAATTTGTTCGATCACTCGGACCTCAATAAATCGGTCCTCGTTGCTAAGGCTAAGCGTGTTTCATACCCTGTAGTTGGTATGACCTAGCCAAACGCGACAAAGCTGGATACTTCCAAGCCCTGAAGATGGTTTGGGGAGGCTTATGCTCTACAATTTCAAATCCCGACGTTGATTTGATGAGCTTACAATAAATATTTCTGAATTCTTTGACACATTCAAAGACTTTTACAATAAATGTTTGCAATAAAAGCAAGTCTGTTATGACTTGTTCTGATAAGAAATTTATAGATGTCGGATACACTGTAAATTATACCGATATCAAGAATTCAAATGAACTTATAAGACAGTAAAGCGTAAATGCTCAATATCACATCGGAAGGCATCAAACATTTATTCATCTTCTCCGATGTGTTTAGACTTGTTACAATAATATGTCGTGACAATACATTCATAAGACACAAAATCATTAAGCATCGAGTTTCATTCATAATAAAATATTGTCATTACATCTGATAAAAGAAAATAAAAAACAAATAACTGATATCAAATTTCATTCATCTTTCTTCGTCCCTGACGACGACGCCCCTCCGGTTGTGGAAGACTGGGAGTTCTCAACTTCAGCTTTGCCTTTGTCTGCAGCGTCCAAATGATCCATCAATCTCTGGCCCAAGCGCTGCATCACCTCCTCTTCCTTCTCCTCTATTGCTCGGACGACGTCGCTTTCTTTTATGATGACAACGTCATCATCCTCGTGAAAACTCGATCGTCGTCGGAGGGGATCAGTTCAGTCAACCATCCTTTAGCCTTGGCGTCGTCTTCTGCTACCTTTCGCAAGGAAAAGCCAGTAATTGCGCCCATGAGTTCCTCATCAGATAGGCCTTCAAGTGTTTCTACGACAAAGGCCTCAGCAATTGTCTCAACACAGATGTTCGCTAGTTCGGGCTTTTTAACCTTTTCAACCTCAAGGACCATGTCAATGAAGGCCCGGCGAATTTTAGCTCTGCGCTCCTCCGACAAGGGCATCATATCCAACTCCAGCATTCGACTCTCCTTCTGCTTTAGAAGTCGGTTGGCAAAATCCCGTTCATCTTGATCGGCCGGAATGTTCGCATTCTTGATCTCGGGGTTGAGGCGATGCTTCTCCATTTTTTCCAGAAGAAAGATTCGCAGCTCATCAACGGTATAAATGCTATTTTCCACCCGGTCGATGACCCAACGCAGTGTCAGTGCGGCGTTCAGCTCTAAATCACATTCAGTCACAATGTCCGCACTCAACACCTTATCGGATTCAGTCGCAGCCTTCTTACCGACATCGATGCCCTCTTGGAATTTGAGTTCAGCTGCGCCTGTCATCTCTTGACGAAGTTTACCCATGGCAATATCATGGGCCTCACGACATCGGATTAGTTTAGTATCCTTGTCGGATCGATCCTTGCGGATAGCTTGAAGCTCAGCCTTCAATCTCATGAGCTGCTCGTCCTTCTCCTTTGTTGTTTCTTCAACTTTGGCCAACTGAACCGACAACAGATCATGGGCCAACAAAAGATTTTCCCTTTCAGTCTTAAGAGCGCCCACCTCGGTTTGTGCTGTTTTCAGCTGGGCATCCTTTTCCGACATCGATGCCTCGTAACGGGACTTCTCATCCTCTAAAGAAGCTATCGCACCTTCCTTCAAACTCAGTTCGTGCTGCTTCTCATCCAACTCGTGAACTCGGCCCCGATAATTGTCCTCGGCCGCTATGAAACTGACGAGTGCTCGCCCCAAACACCCTCGGGCATAACTAAACTTCTGATCGTCGGGCCGAGATGCAATTCCGGCATGAGTTTTCGGATCCCACGACATTAGCGGAACTTTTGCCGCCTTCACTGCCTCGTTGGGGATCCGATGGTTGATTGTGACTTTTGGCTCGACGACTGTTTGAAACATGGCAAACCAGGGATCAAACACATCCTCTGGCAGCTTTAAATCTGCAGCTTTCTTCTCATTTACTCTGAGAAAAGAGTCCCTCAGAATGATCTCGGGCTCTTCATCCTCCTTTCTCTTGTCCGCTCAAGTGTCTTGCTTCTTTTTCATCCTTTCAGCTACATGTGACACACTGGACCTCTTACGCCGTTGGACTACGTTTGAACAAGGCTCTTCCGGTGCCTCTTGTGAGACGTCGGTCGCCTCAGTAGGCTCGCCCACTGGCGTCATCACTTGCTGTAACGGTGCAACATCAAGGGGCGGGATGTCGGCAGCTGGTGGTTCATTCACGATGGCCGGTGTCGGCTCTACCCTTGTCGTTGACGGCTCACCGACAATATTCTGAGATCGGTTAGGGTTCTTCTTCCATGCCTTAAAAAGATTCATGCGTCCTGCCATCTCGGTTGATCGAAGATTTTTGTTTTTTCCGACTTTGTTCTTCAAGTCTGAATTCGGGTTGCGTCTCCGATGTTCTTCGGCTTTAACAGGATCTCCAAAACCGAAGTACCCCAACAATGGATAATAAACTGTCACAGGATATCTCAAGTTAGACCGACATCATTAATATGAAGAACAAAATAAACCAAGTAAGATACTTACTTGGCTGAAATGACGAGTCTAAAATCCCGGGAGATAAGCCAGCTAACTCCAAGCGAGAATCCTTCACAAGCCGCTGATACCTTTGCTTGTTCGCGGAAAGTTCAAATAGCTTGTCAACCCGGTTATACAACACTCCTTCAAATTTGGGTTCTTTCTTTCCTTCCGGTTTGGCTACAATGTCACAAAAGTCCACCTGTTAGCGAAAACAAAAAACCAGACATTAATACTTGAAGTGAAGAAACAGATAAGCAACTTACAATAACCAGATTTAATAGCCATCGGGATACTCATCCCATCGGCAAGAAGATCGTTGGCAAAGTCGGTGCACTGCCAGTCCCCACCGACCCACAACCATTCTTCCTGAAAACCATGTAATGTGTCAAGAACTTCCGTTATCAACTCGCCAACTTTGACCCTTGACTGAGGTTTGCCGACAATCGGAAAAGTAAGAAGTGGATCCGATACTTGTCTATCCGGAATCTTCCGAAATGTAAACATACTTCTCATGTCCCTTGCCGACGGTAAATCCCATTTCTTTTCAGCAAAAAGCACAAGTAATCCGATAATTCGCTTCCATGAGTTCGGAGCAACTTGGCGTATCAGAAATTCCCAATTCCGTAAGTATTCGATGATTATACGTGGCAGAGGAAATCGTAATCCCAACCTTAAACTTTCAGCAAATACACCAACGCACCCTGGTGGTGGACATGTAATCCTTTCTCCAGGACATGGCGCAAATAGGTGTACCGATGCGGGGACTCGAATTTCAGTCCGCAACATAACGACGTCGGCGTCTGTTAGTATGCTCGGTTCACCATGGGGTGTCATTTCGAGGTCTGGCCATCTTCTAATAGGCCGTCTCCAAAATCTCGAGTCATCGTCGACAGCGTTCTCCTCTACCCTTTTATCCCCTTCCGTGTCGTTCAATCGAATACTTAGGCGTTCCACAAACACTGGATCCCACCGATTGTATTCCGAAAATAATTCAAATTCCCCGGAGTGGACCATGTTAATCATCATGACATCTAACTCGTCGTCACCAGAAGATGCCCACGATACACTCATGATGTGAAGAAAATATGCCAAAAAAGATGAATAAAGCAAAGAAACAGTTCTTACCACAAGGAGAAGTTCACAGATCTGAGATGATTTGAGTACAATTGTGAGACGATTAATTTGCAAGAAAATAAGAAAGTCGATTGCAAATAGAAAATGAAGATAAAGTAAATCTCGACAGAAGATTTTCTATTTATACTAAACCCTAAATTTAATAGTGACCGTTGGAAGAAGGAATAAATAGGGGCGCGTGGGTTCAACGTTCTTAATCCGCGAGTCGACACGACCTTTGAGAATCGCGCCTCTCAGCAGTGGCTACGTGGCCTATTAAAAGTAACCGTTGCCCCTATCAACGAACGTTGCAATTAATTGTAATAAATTGCGTCGTTTCAGCTTTTAGCACCATTTTTGACAAGTATGAAGACATCGGAAGGACAACTGCAAAAACCGACATGTTCTACTCGCTCAAAATTAATTGTTTCCTGATGAATTTTCAGCATCACTGTCCGTCTTTTCTCAAGACATCCATTAATGCTGGGGGCCACTTTGTTGATATGGTTTTTGGTAAACCAAGTTAGCGATACTTATCAGGCTTTTACGCTCATTAAGTGGAGGATTATGTTCATTCAAAAGGAGAACATCTTCAAGGATCCCAAAACAGTCACATATAGGGAGAAAATGGATCAAGAACCGACATCTTCATCAACTAACCGACATCTCATATCGGTTATGTCATGTCGGGTACGACATGTCGGTTAGGACATATCGGTTATGGCTAATTAAACCGATATCTATGACTTGCCACACCGACACCATAAGGCGGCGCCAACTCAGCTCAAATCATCATTACACCTGGCCAAGTGGCGCGCTACCAAGATAGATGGCAATTAGCCGTCGTTAACTATTCTCATGTAATGATTATATTGCTGATAAGTGTTGTAAATTAATATATAAGGAAAAAATAGACTCTCCAGGGGGGAGACACATTAATAAAAATATACAATAAGATTCAATAAATTTTCCTTTTCGATTATCAGGTTCTGTATCTCTCTCTCTTGAATACCCAGCGTGTTTTTCATTGAATTATCGTTGTTAATTACCACATAACAACACCATGCCTGAGTCACAGTACACTGGGAAATCACAGAGAGTTAGCATTATAGTACATTGAGGTTACTAGCTTGAGGTACAGATATGATCAGTTATACAGAGTACGTCGACGACGCAGGTGAAATGTTCGCCAGGTGCTGTATGCAGGCGTGCTACACTCACTTGATGAGGAGCAGGTGTGCCGCATTACAATGTGCCGCGAACGATGTGCCGCATTATCGAGTAGATGTTCACGAAAGGTAATTACCGATATTGCTAGTTATCCTCATTTGTACACGTGCATATCTTTGGAATCTTCCGTGTGTACCAACGACTGGGGTTTTCCACAACTAACGTTCAGACCGAGGATCAGCAATCAGCCAAAAAATAAGGACCAGTACGCTCAAGAAGTATGTTTTTAATATCATGTATAATCAGTGGAATACTTTATTTCAGGAAAGTGTCCATTTTCAGTTAGCAGTATCTAACAATTCACTTAATTGTGAATTGATGAATCCTCAGTTCAAATCAAATCTATTATTCAGTATTAAAGTACTGAATTCTCAAGTCATGTAATCAGTAAATATAAGCTTTATGTTAAGCTTGTACGTCCAGTTTTAGTATTTCCGAGGACGGAAATATTTTAAGGAGGGTGGATTGTAACACCCCGAGTTTTAGTAATAAATGAAAGTACTAGTTTTTTATGTTAAGCTAGTCTTTGTTACTGAATAATCATGTTCATGTTCAAGTTCAGGTTAATCAGCTAGTTATATTCCAAGTTCGACTATTAGTCGATAATTTATTCGGTTTAATTATTTCAGTAACCGAATAAGTTTCCAGATTTAATTCTGATTCGTTTATTTAATTAATGAGTTCGGAATTAAGTATTTCAGTCAAGATTATCCGAAATTATTTTCGAAGTAACGTTTACGTTCGGAATAATTTTGGTAATTAAGTATCATGCTTAATTAATTAATTAATCACATTGATTGTGATTAACTAAGAATTTATCTTGTTCAAATAATCAAATGTCGTAGCATTTGATGAAATTGTGCAAAATTCCCATCAAATGCCGTGAGCATTTTATGAGTGGGAGTTGAGGAGAAATTTTGTTTAGCTTGAGGTGTCACTTAATTGAGACACGAAGTGATGACTAAGCCAACTTAGGGATGATTAAGCATCCTTAAGGCCTCAATATTTAGCAAATGGCATAAGATGATTGGACAAATAATTTCTCCACCTCTTCATCCATTTTCGGTCCATATATATATAGCTTGTGTTGGAGGAAAATATTCTCCTTCAGACTTTAGTATATATGTGTTTAGTATAGAGAGAGGTGAGAGTTTCCCTTAGCAAGTGGCACCTCACGCGAGAAGCTTAGCCGCAAGCGTCGGACGAGAACTACCGCACGCGCACGGGAGTTCAAGGAAGGCTGCTAGCACTCGAGCTATTAAGGATGTAATCTCCTTGTTGATATGGTCTTGATGTTAGCATGTTCCTCTTCAGTTCAAATCTTATGCTTAAAGTTCATGATTTAGCCATAAGTTGCTTTCGGCCGTGCGAGTAGACCATGTCGAGCATGTTCATGTTTTGTCCGAAACTCTCGAACAATTTTCATGTGTTCAGTCATTACATGCTATGTCATGTTCAGTTAGTTCATGTTGGTCGAAGAATTTCCATGTTTACTCGTTGAG
>CACSLK010006074.1:0-12728 GCA_902706635.1 Striga hermonthica
ACGTCTGCGGAAAAGACTTGTTTTCGAACACGACACCATTATTTGATGTGGATAAATATATTTATCGCCCCAGCGTGTTTTGAATCAGAATCGTATACGTTTAAAGAATTCAAGGAAAATAAGGGTAAATAGGGGCAAGCACGAAAAAATAATCAACGTCTTCGGAAAAGACTTGTTTTCGAACACGACACCATTATTTGATGTGGATAACATATATTTATCACCCCATCGTGTTTTGAACCAAAATCGTATATGTTTAAAAAGTCAAGTAAAATAATGGTAAATAGAGGCAAGCGAAAAAATAATCCACGTCTACGGAAAGACTTGTTTTCGATCACGACACCATTATTTGATGTGAATAACATATATTTATCGCCTCATCGTGTTTTGAAGCAAAATCGTATACGTTAAAAAAAGTCAAGGAAAACAAGGGTAAATAGGGGCAAGCACAAAACAATAATCACCGTCTCCAGAAAGACTTGTTTTAGAGCACGACACCATTATTTATTGAGGATAACATATATTTATCACTCCATCGTGTTTTGACGCAAAATCGTATATGTTTAAAAAAGTCAAGGAAAATAAGGGTATATAAGGGCAAGCACGAAAAAATAATCAACGACTCCAGAAAGACTTGTTTTGGAACACGACACCATTATTTGATGTGGATAAACAAATATTTATTGCACCATCATGTTTTGAAGCAAAATCGTATACGTTAAAAAAAGTCAAGGAAAATAAGGGTAAATATAGGCAAGCACAAACAAATAATCAGCATCTCCGGAAAGACATGTTTTAGAGCACGACACAATTATTTGTTGTGGATAACCTATATTTATCACCCCCATCGTGTTTTGACGCAAAATCGTGTACGTTTAAAAAAGTCAAGGAAAATAAGGGTATATAAGGGCAAGCACGAAAAACTAATCAACGTCTCCAGAAAGACTTGTTTTCGAACACGACACCATTATTTGATGTGGATAAACATATCTTTATTGCACCATCATGTTTTGAAGCAAAATCGTATACGTTTAAAATATCAAGGAAAATAAGGGTAAATAGGGGCAAGCACGAAAAAATAACCAACATCTCTGGAAAGATTTGTTTTCTAAAACGGCATCATTATTTGATGTGGATAACATATATTTATCGCCCAACTGTGTTTTGAAACAAAATCGTATACGTTTAAAAAAGTCAAGGAAAATAAGGGTAAATATGGGCAAGCACGAAAAAATAATCAACGTTTCTAGAAAGATTGTTTTCGAACACGACACCATTATTTGATGTGGATAACATATATTTATCGCCCCATCGTGTTTTGAATCAAAATCGTATACGTTTAAAAAAGTCAAGGAAAATAAGGGTAAATAGGGGCAAGCACGAAAAAATAATCAACGTCTCCGGAAAAGACTTGTTTTCGAACATGGCACCATTATTTGATGTGGATAACATATATTTATCGCCCCATCGTGTTTTGAACCAAAATCGTATACGTTTAAATAGTCAAGGAAAATAATGGTAAATAGGGGCAAGCACAAAAAAATAATCAACGTCTACGGAAAAGACTTGTTTTCGAACATGACACCATTATTTGATGTGAATAACATATATTTATCGCCTCACCGGGTTTTGAAGAAAAATCGTATTCGTTAGAAAAAGTCAAGGAAAATAAGGGTAAATAGGGGCAAGCACAGAAAATAATCACTGTCTCCGGAAAGACTTGTTTTAGAGCACGACACCATTATTTGTTGTGGATAACATATATTTATCACCCCATCGTGTTTTGACGCAAAATCGTATAAGTTTAAAAAGTCAAGGAAAATAAGGGTATATAAGGGCAAGCACGAAAAAATAATCAACTTCTCCAGAAAGACTTGTTTTCGAACACGACACCATTATTTGATGTGGATAAACAAATATTTATTGCACCATCATGTTTTGAAGCAAAATCGTATACGTTTAAAAAGTCAATGAAAAAATAAGGGTAAATAGGGGCAAGCACGAAAAAATAATCAACATCTCCGAAAAGATCTGTTTTCTAACACGACATCATTATTTGATGTAGATAACATATATTTATTCGCCCAATCGCGTTGAAACAAAATCGTATAAGTTTACAAAAGTCAAGGAAAATAAGGGTAAATAGGGGCAAGCACGAAAAAATAATCAACGTTTCTGGAAATACTTGTTTTCGAACACGACACCATTATTTTATGTGGATAACATAAATTTATTGCCCCATCGTGTTTTGTAGTAAAATCGTTTACGTTCAAAAAGTCAAAGAAAATAAGGGTAAATATGCGCAAGCACGAAAAAATAATCAATGTCTCCAGAAAGATTTGTTTTCGAACACGACACCAAGTAAAATCGTATACGTTTAAAAAAGTCAAGGAAAATAAGGGTAAATAGGGGCAAGCACGAAAAAAAAATCAACGTCTTTGAAAGACTTGTTTTCGAACACGACACCATTATTTGATGTGAATAACATATATTTATCGCCCCATCATGTTTTGAAGTAAAATCGTATACATTTAAAAAAGTCAAGGAAAATAATGATGAATAGGGGAGACCACGAAAAAATAATCAACGTCTCCGGAAAGACTTCTTTTCGAACACGACACCATTATTTGATGTGAATAACATATATTTATCGCCCCATCGTGTTTTGAAGCAAAATCGAATACGTATAAAAAAGTCAAGGAAAATAAGGGTTAACAGTGGCAAGAATGAAAAATAATTAACGCCTCCGGAAAGACTTGTTTTCGAACACGACACCATTATTTGATGTGGATAAACATATATTTATCGCCCCATCGTGTTTTGAAGCAAATCGTATATGTTTAAAAAGTCAAGGAAAATAAGGGTAAATAGGGGCAAAAACGAAAAAATATTTAACTCCAAAAAGACGAGTTTTAGAACACGACACCATTATTTGATGTGAATAACATATATTTATCGCCCCATCGTGTTTTGAAGCAAAAACGTTTACGTTTAAAAAGTCAAAGAAAATAAGGGTAAATAGGCGCAAGCACGAAAAAATAATCATCGTCTCCGGAAAGATTTGTTTTCGAACACGACACCATTATTTGATGTGAATGACATATATTTATCGCCCCATCATGTTTTGAAGTAAAATCGTATACGTTTAAAAAAGTAAAGGAAAATAAGGGTAAATAGGGGCAAGCACGAAAAAATAATCAACGTCTCTGAAAAGACTTGTTTTCGAACACGACACCATTATTTGATGTGAATAACATATATTTATCGCCCCATCATGTTTTGAAGTAAAATCGTATACAATTAAAAAAGTCAAGGAAAATAATGATGAATATGGGCAAGCACGAAAAAATAATCAACGTCTCCAGAAAGACACACCATTATTTGATGTGAATAACATATATTTATCGCTTCACCGTGTTTTGAAGCAAAATCGTATATGTTAAAAAAAGTGAAGGAAAACAAGGGTAAATAGGGGCAAGCACAAAAAAATAATCACCGTCTCCGGAAAGACTTGTTTTAGAGCACGACACCATTATTTGTTGTGGATAACATATATTTATCACTCCATCGTGTTTTGACGCGAAAGCGTATATGTTTAAAAAAGTCAAGGAAAATAAGGGTATATAAGGGCAAGCACGAAAAAATAATCAACGTCTCCAGAAAGACTTGTTTTCGAACACGACACCATTATTTGATGTGGATAAACAAATATTTATTTCACCATCATGTGTTGAAGCAAAATCGTATACGTTTAAAAAGTCAAGGAAAATAAGGGTAAATAGGGCAAGCACGAAAAAATAATCAACGTATCTAGAAAGACTTGTTTTCGAACATGAAACCATTATTTGATGTGAATTACATATATTTATCGCCCCATCGTGTTTTGAAGCAAAATCGTATATGTTTAAAAAAGTCAAGGAAAATAAGTGTAAATATGGGCAAGCACGAAAAAATAATCAACGTCTCTGAAAAGAATTGTTTTTGAACACGACACCATTATTTGATGTGGATAAACATATATTTATCGCCCCATCGTGTTTTGAAGCAAAATCGTATACGTTTAAAAAAGTCGAGGAAAATAAGGGTAAATAGGAGCAAGCACGAAAAAATAAACAACGTCTCCGGAAAAGACTTGTTTTCGAACACGACACCATTATTTGATGTGGATAACATATATTTATCGCCCCATCGTGTTTTGAATCAAAATCGTATACGTTTAAAGAAGTCAAGGAAAATAAGGGTAAATAGGGGCAAGCACGAAAAAATAATCAACGTCTTCGGAAAAGACTTGTTTTCGAACACGACACCATTTTTTGATGTGGATAACATATATTTATCATCCCATCGTGTTTTGAACCAAAATCGTATAGGTTTAAAAAGTCAAGGAAAATAATGGTAAATAGAGGCAAGCACGAAAAAATAATCAACGTCTACGGAAAGACTTGTTTTCGATCACGGCACCATTATTTGATGTGAATAACATATATTTATCGCCTCATCGTGTTTTGAAGCAAATTCGTATACTTGAAAAAAAAGTCAAGTAAAACAAGGGTAAATAGGGGCAAGCACAAAACAATAATCACCGTCTCAAGAAAGACTTGTTTTAGAGCACGACACCATTATTTATTGTGGATAACATATATTTATCACTCCATCGTGTTTTGACGCAAAATCGTATATGTTCAAAAAAGTCAAGGAAAGCACGAAAAAATAATCAACGACTCCAGAAAGACTTGTTTTGGAACACGACACCATTATTTGATGTGGATAAACAAATATTTATTGCACCATCATGTTTTGAAGCAAAATCGTATACGTTAAAAAAAGTCAAGGAAAATAAGGGGAAATATGGGCAAGCACAGAAAATTAATCAGCGTCTCCGGAAAGACATGTTTTAGAGCACGACACCATTATTTGTTGTGGATAACCTATATTTATCACCCCCATCGTGCTTTGACGCAAAAATCGTGTACGTTTAAAAAAGTCAAGGAAAATAAGGGTATATAAGGGCAAGCACGAAAAAATAATCAACGTCTCCAAAAAGACTTGTTTTCGAACACGACACCATTATTTGATGTGGATAAACATATATTTATTGCACCATCATGTTTTGAAGCAAAATCGTATACGTTTAAAATATCAAGGAAAATAAGGGTAAATAGGGGCAAGCACGAAAAAATAACCAACATCTCTGGAAAGTTTTGTTTTCTAAAACGGCATCATTATTTGATGTGGACAACATATATTTATCGCCCAGCTGTGTTTTGAAACAAAATCGTATACGTTTAAAAAGTCAAGGAAAATAAGGGTAAATAGGGGCAAGCACGAAAAAATAATCAACGTTTCTGGAAAGACTTGTTTTCGAACGCGACACCATTATTTGATGTTGATAACATATATTTATCGCCCCATCGTGTTTTGAATCAAATCGTATACGTTTAAAAAGTCAAGGAAAATAATGGTAAATAGGGGCAAGCACGAAAAAATAATCAACGTCTACGGAAAAGACTTGTTTTCGAACAAGACACCATTATTTGATGTGAATAACATATATTTATCGCCTCACCGGGTTTTGAAGAAAAATCGTATACGCTAGAAAAAGTCAAGGAAAATAAGGATAAATAGAGGCAAGCACAAAAAAATAATCACTGTCTCCGGAAAGACTTGTTTTAAAGCATGACACCATTATTTGTTGTGGATAACATATATTTATCACCCCATCGTGTTTTGACGCAAAATCGTATAAGTTTAAAAAAGTCAAGGAAACTAAGGGTATATAAGGGCAAGCATGAAAAAATAATCAACTTCTCCAGAAAGACTTGTTTTCGAACACGACACCATTATTTGATGTGGATAAACAAATATTTATTGCACCATCATGTTTTGAAGCAAAATCGTATACGTTTAAAAAGTCAATGAAAAAATAAGGGTAAATAGGGGCAAGCACGAAAAAATAATCAACATCTCCGAAAAGATCTGTTTTCTAACACGACATCATTATTTGATGTAGATAACATATATTTATCGCCCAATCGTGTTTTGAAACAAAATCGTATACGTTTACAAAAGTCAAGGAAAATAAGGGTAAATAGGGGCAAGCACGAAAAAATAATCAACGTTTCTGGAAATACTTGTTTTCGAACACCACACCATTATTTGATGTGGATAACATATATTTATCGCCCCATCGTGTTTTGTAGTAAAATCGTTGAAGTTCAAAAAGTTAAAGAAAATAAGGGTAAATATGCGCAAGCACGAAAAAATAATCAACGTCTCCAGAAAGATTTGTTTTCGAACACGACACCAAGTAAAATCGTATACGTTTAAAAAAGTCAAGGAAAATAAGGGTAAATAGGGGCATGCACGAAAAAATAATCAACGTCTCTGAAAGACTTGTTTTCGAACACGACACCATTATTTGATGTGAATAACATATATTTATCGCCCCATCATGTTTTGAAGTAAAATCGAATACATTTATAAAAGTCAAGGAAAATAATGATGAATAGGAGAGACCACAAAAAAATAATCAACGTCTCCGGAAAGACTTCTTTTCGAACACGACACCATTATTTGATGTGAATAACATATATTAATTGCCCCATCGTGTTTTGAAGCAAAATCGAATACGTATAAAAAAGTCAAGGAAAATAAGGGTAAATAGGGGCAAGAATGAAAAATAATTAACGCCTCCGGAAAGACTTGTTTTCGAACACGACACCATTATTTGATGTGGATAAACCTATATTTATCGCCCCATCGTGTTTTGAAGCAAATCGTATATGTTTAAAAAGTCAAGGAAAATAAGGATAAATAGGGGCAAGAACGAAAAAATATTTAACTCCGAAAAGACGAGTTTTAGAACACGACACCATTATTTGATGTGAATAACATATATTTATCGCCTCATCGTGTTTTGAAGCAAAAACGTTTACGTTTAAAAAGTCAAAGAAAATAAGGGTAAATAGGCGCAAGCACGAAAAAATAATCAACGTCTCCGGAAAGATTTGTTTTCGAACACGACACCATTATTTGATGTGAATGACATATATTTATCACCCCATCATGTTTTGAAGTAAAATCGTATACGTTTAAAAAAGTAAAGGAAAATAAGGGTAAATAGGGGCAAGCACGAAAAAATAATCAACGTCTCTGAAAAGACTTGTTTTCGAACACGACACCATTATTTGATGTGAATAACATATATTTATCGCCCCATCATGTTTTGAAGTAAAATCGTATACATTTAAAAAAGTAAAGGAAAATAATGATGAATATGGGCAAGCACGAAAAAATAATCAACGTCTCCAGAAAGACATGTTTTCGAACACGACACCATTATTTGATTTGAATAACATATATTTATCGCTTCACCGTGTTTTGAAGCAAATTCGTATACGTTAAAAAAAAGTCAAGGAAAACAAGGGTAAATAGGGGCAAGCACAAAAAAAAATAATCATCGTCTCCAGAAAGACTTATTTTAGAGCACGACACCATTATTTGTTGTGGATAACATATATTTATCACTCCATCGTGTTTTGACGCGAAATCGTATATGTTTAAAAAAGTCAAGGAAAATACGGGTATATAAGAGCAAGCACGAAAAAATAATCAACGTCTCCAGAAAGACTTCTTTTCGAACACGACACCATTATTTGATGTGGATAAACAAATATTCATTGCACCATCATGTGTTGAAGCAAAATAGTATACATTTAAAAAGCCCGATGGAGGTTCGATGTAATTGACTTGGCTTGGCAGGGTATTTTCCTCACTACGTTATGGCGCATATATTTGTTGTGGATAACATATATTTATCACTCCATCGTGTTTTGACGCGAAATCGTATATGTTTAAAAAAGTCAAGGAAAATAAGGGTAAATAGGGCAAGCACGAAAAAATAATCAACGTATCTGGAAAGACTTGTTTTCGAACACGACACCATTATTTGATGTGGATAAACATATATTTATTGCACCATCGTGTTTTGAAGCAAAATCGTATACGTTTAAAAAAGTCGAGGAAAATAAGGGTAAATAGGAGCAAGCACGAAAAAATAAACAACGTCTCCGGAAAAGACTTGTTTTCGAACACGACACCATTATTTGATGTGGATAACATATATTTATCGCCCCATTGTGTTTTGAATCAAAATCGTATACGTTTAAAGAAGTCAAGGAAAATAAGGGTAAATAGGGGCAAGCACGAAAAAATAATCAACGTCTTCGGAAAATACTTGTTTTCGAACACGACACCATTATTTGATGTGGATAACATATATTTATCACCCCATCGTGTTTTGAACCAAAATCGTAAACGTTTAAAAAGTCAAGGAAAATAATGGTAAATAGAGGCAAGCACGAAAAAATAATCAACGTCTACGGAAAGACTTGTTTTCGATCACGACACCATTATTTGATGTGAATAACATATATTTATCGTCTCATCTTGTTTTGAAGCAAAATCGTATACGTTAAAAAAAGTCAAGTAAAACAAGGGTAAATAGGGGCAAGCACAAAACAATAATCACCGTCTCCAGAAAGACTTGTTTTAGAGCACGACACCATTATTTATTGTGGATAACATACATTTATCACTCCATCGTGTTTTGACGCAAAATCGTATATGTTTAAAAAAGTCAAGGAAAATAAGTGTATATAAGGGCAAGCACGAAAAAATAATCAACGACTCCAGAAAGACTTGTTTTGGAACACGACCCCATTATTTGATGTGGATAAACAAATATTTATTGCACCATCATGCTTTGAAGCAAAATCGTATACGTTAAAAAAAGTCAAGGAAAATAAGGGTAAATATGGGCAAGCACAAAAATATAATCAGCGTCTCCGGAAAGACATGTTTTAGAGCACGACACCATTATTTGTTGTGGATAACCTATATTTATCACCCCCATCGTGTTTTGACGCAAAATCGTGTACGTGTAAAAAAGTCAAGGAAAATAAGGGTATATAAGGGCAAGCACGAAAAAATAATCAACGTCTCCAGAAAGACTCGTTTTCGAACACGACACCATTTTTTGATGTGGATAAACATATATTTATTGCACCATCATGTTTTGAAGCAAAATCGTACACGTTTAAAATATCAAGGAAAATAAGGGTAAATAGGGGAAAGCACGAAAAAATAACCAACATCTTTGGAAAGATTTGTTTTCTAAAACGGCATCATTATATGATGTGGATAACATATATTTATCGCCCAACTGTGTTTTGAAACAAAATCGTATACGTTTAAAAAAGTCAAGGAAAATAAGGGTAAATAGGGGCAAGCACGAAAAAATAATCAACGTCTACGGAAAAGACTTGTTTTCGAACACGACACCATTATTTGATGTGAATAACATTTATTTATCGCCCCATCGTGTTTTGAATCAAAATCGTATAAGTTTAAAAAGTCAAGGAAAATAAGGGTAAATAGGGGCAAGCACAAAAAAATAATCAGTCTCCGGAAAGACTTGTTTTAGAGCACGACACCATTATTTGTTGTGGATAACATATATTTATCACCCCATCGTGTTTTGACGCAAAATCGTATAAGTTTAAAAAAGTCAAGGAAAATAAGGGTATATAAGGGCAAACACGAAAAAATAATCAACTTCTCCAGAAAGACTTGTTTTCGAACACGACACCATTACTTGATGTGGATAAACAAATATTTATTGCACCATCATGTTTTGAAGCAAAATCGTATGCGTTTAAAAAGTCAATGAAAAAATAAGGGTAAATAGGGGCAAGCACGAAAAAATAATCAACATCTCCGAAAAGATCTGTTTTCTAACACGACATCATTATTTGGTGTAGATAACATATATTTATCGCCCAATCGTATTTTGAAACAAAATCGTATACGTCTACAAAAGTCAAGGAAGATAAGGGTAAATAGGGGCAAGCACGAAAAAATAATCAACGTTTCTGGAAATACTTGTTTTCGAACACGACACCATTATTCGATGTGGATAACATATATTTATCGCCCCATCGTGTTTTGTAGTAAAATCGTTTACGTTCAAAAAGTCAAATCAAATAAGGGTAAATATGCGCAAGCACGAAAAAATAATCAACGTCTCCAGAAAGATTTGTTTTCGAACACGACACCAAGTAAAATCGTATACGTTTAAAAAAGTCAAGGAAAATAAGGGTAAATAGGGGCATGCACGAAAAAATAATCAACATCTCTGAAAGAATTGTTTTCGAACACGTGGCATGCACGAAAAAATAATCAACATCTCTGAAAGACTTGTTTTCAAACACGACACCATTATTTGATGTGAATAACATATATTTATCGCCCCATCATGTTTTGAAGTAAAATCGTATACATTTAAAAAAGTCAAGGAAAATAATGATGAATAGGGGAGACCACGAAAAAATAATCAACATCTCCGGAAAGACTTCTTTTCGAACACGACACCATTATTTGATGTGAATAACATATATTTATCGCCCCATCGTGTTTTGAAGTAAAATCGAATACGTATAAAAAAGTCAAGGAAAATAAGGGTAAATAGGGGCAAGAATGAAAAATAATTAACGCCTCCGGAAAGACTTGTTTTCGAACACGACACCATTATTTGATGTGGATAAACATATATTTATCGCCCCATCGTGTTTTGAAGCAAATCGTATATGTTTAAAAAGTCAAGGAAAATAAGGGTAAATAGGGGCAAGAACGAAAAATATTTAACTCCGAAAAGACGAGTTTTAGAACACGACACCATTATTTGATGTGAATAACATATATTTATCGCCCCATCGTGTTTTGAAGCAAAAACGTTTACGTTTAAAAAGTCAAAGAAAATAAGGGTAAATAATCTTCGGAAAGATTTGTTTTCGAACACAACACCATTATTTGATGTGAATGACATATATTTATCGCCCCATCATGTTTTGAAGTGAAATCATGTACGTTTAAAAAAGTAAAGGAAAATAAGGGTAAATAGGGGCAAGCACGAAAAAATAATCAACGTCTCTGGAAAGACATGTTTTCGAACACGACACCATTATTTGATGTGAATAACATATATTTATCTCCCCATCATGTTTTGAAGTAAAATCGTAAACACTTAAAAAAGTCAAGGAAAATAATGATGAATATGGGCAAGCACGAAAAAATAATCAATGTCTCGAGAAAGACATGTTTTCGAACACGACACCATTATTTGATGTGAATAACATATATTTATCGCCTCACTGTGTATTGAAGCAAAATCGTATACGTTAAAAAAAAGTCAAGGAAAACAAGGGTAAATAGGGGCAAGCACAAAAAAATAATCACCGTCTCCGGAAAGACTTGTTTTAGAGCACGACACCATTATTTGTTGTGGATAACATATATTTATCTCTCCATCGTGTTTTGACGCAAAATCGTATATGTTTAAAAAAGTCAAGGAAAATAAGGGTATATAACGGCAATCACAAAAAAAATAATCAACGTCTCCTGAAAGACTTGGTTTCGAACACGACACCATTATTTGATGTGGATAAACAAATATTTATTTCACAATCATGTGTTGAAGCAAAATCGTATACGTTTAAAGAGTCAAGGAAAATAAGGGTAAATAGGGCAAGCACGAAAAAATAATCAACGTATCTGGAAAGACTTGTTTTCGAACATGACACCATTATTTGATGTGAATAACATATATTTATTGCCCCATCGTGTTTTGAAGCAAAATCGTATATGTTTAAAAAAGTCAAGGAAAATAAGGGTAAATATGGGCAAGCACGAAAAAATAATCAACGTCTCTGAAAAGAATTTTTTTTGAACACGACACCATTATTTGATGTGGATAAACATATATTTATCGCCCCATCGTGTTTTGAAGCAAAATCGTATACGTTTAAAAAGTCAAGGAA
Source organism: Striga hermonthica (assembly GCA_902706635.1). NCBI lineage: Eukaryota > Viridiplantae > Streptophyta > Magnoliopsida > Lamiales > Orobanchaceae > Striga > Striga hermonthica. Next base: position 11,877 of record CACSLK010006074.1, read on the forward strand.
AATAAGGGTAAATAGGGGCAAGAACGAAAAAATAAACAACGTGTTCGGAAAAGACTTGTTTTCGAACACGACACCATTATTTGATGTGGATAACATTTATTTATCGCCCCATCGTGTTTTGAATCAAAATCGTATACGTTTAAAAAAGTCAAGGAAAATAAGGGTAAATAGGGGCAAGCACGAAAAAATAATCAACGCCTCCGGAAAAGACTTTTTATCGAACACGACACCATTATTTGATGTGGATAACATATATTTATCACCCCATCGTGTTTTGAACCAAAATCGTATACGTTTAAAAAGTCAAGGAAAATAATGGTAAATAGAGGCAAGCACGAAAAAATAATCAACGTCTATGGAAAGACTTGTTTTCGAACACGACACCATTATTTGATGTGAATAACATATATTTATCGCCTCACCGTGTTTTGAAGCAAAATCGTATACGTTAAAAAAAGTAAAGGAAAACAAGGGTAAATAGGGCAAGCACAAAAAAAATAATCATCGTCTCCGGAAAGACTTGTTTTAGAGTACGACACCATTATTTGTTGTGGATAACATATATTTATCATTCCATCGTGTTTTGACGCAAAATCGTATATGTTTAAAAAAGTCAAGGAAAATAAGGGTATATAAGGGCAAGCACGAAAAAATAATCAACGTCTCCAGAAAGACTTGTTTTCGAACACGACACCATTATTTGATGTGGATAAACAAATATTTATTGCACCATCATGTTTTGAAGCAAAATCGTATACGTTAAAAAAAGTCAAGGAAAATAAGGGTAAATATTGGCAAGTGTTTGTAGTATTTTTGTGAGTGGATAATTTAGTAACCGAGCTATCCGGACTC
>CACSLK010006106.1:14451-27280 GCA_902706635.1 Striga hermonthica
CCAAACATAATTCTCATTCATCAAGGAATAACAAGTGTAATATCCATTAAAGCAAATCTTAAGTATATAACACCAACAGGAACAAGATTTGGATCAAGATCATGTGCTCACATGAAGAAATAATATGGCTATGATCATTAATATGCTCTTTGTTTTGGTTATTACCTTATGATGATCACTAAAATCCGAATTGTTGGTCACTTTAACTTGTAAAAATAATGTTAAGCATGGTCTTGATGCATACTAAAAGGATTGAGAGGAAAAATAAATTTTTCGGAACTAAAATCGGACTTAAAATCCGACTATAACCGAAGATCAAAGAATTTGACTAAAATAAATTTTTCCTCTTCTAATTCAGCTTTTATGTTAAAAATAGCTGAAAAATATTAATTATTGAGAGCTATCTTGGAACATGCTAAGAAAATGAGAATAACAAAATTTATGGAACCAAATTCGGACTTCAAACGAACGGTTACCTTAAAATCAAAAATTTGACTAAAATTTGATTTTAACTCCCTTGATTCGGTTTTGGTGGCTGAAAATACTATTAGAGAGATGACAATATAATTTTTTTAAGCGTTGTTGAATCAGTTTGAAGTTCAGGTAGCAACGGTTCTAAAACGGATTCAAACGAACAAAAATTCAGCTTACGCGATTACACCGAAAAATTAAACTGCGACTGATAAAATAAAACCGAACGAGCTATATAATCACAGTATCCATATAATATTATAAAATATAATCTCAAAATTAAGATTCGATAAATAGAATAATCTGAGAAATTCTATAAATCGAACGGGGCGTTACAAGAATTTTAAAGCAGAAACAGTAATCAAATCGAACTATAAAATCGAACCAAAGTTTTAGTTCGGTCACTCTTGTGCAGCCCATCAGTAAATAATGTGCAATTCTTCTAACCATATTGTGCACAATGTCAGTAACTATTTTGTTGACCAATACGTTTGAACTTTTCTCTCAAATAAAATAAAAACTGAACCGAATTGATTGATTTATTCGGTTGGTTAACCAAATTAATTAAAAAAATTGAAACAACATATTATTTATATCATAAAATATATTTAGTATTAACGTCTGAAAATATATCAAATTGCATTTGGATAGCGGCGATATTCTGAAAATTTTGGCCAATTTATACACATTACCGCTAAACGATTGGTGTCAAATTTTGTTATTCTATATGTATTTGTTTGACAATTTATATCAAGTTTTTGGTACAGATAACCAAATTTTTAAAAGTAAAAGCAAACTTGCGTACTGAAATATAAAAAATTCAAACAAAAAAAAATAGTTCAACTGTTGTTATGCAATCTGAAAGTCAGTAATATGCAACTCGTCTAACCATAATGTGCACGATTTCAGCTGATATTATGCAATCTGAATCAATCGATCTTTTGTTTCAAACTAAATTAACATTGAATCGAACTAATTGTCTATTCGGTTGGTTATCAAAATTAACTAAAATAACTGAAATTAAATATTATTTATATTGTAAAAATATATTTTTCGTTTAAAAAATATATTAAACTTATATTCGGTTGACATCGATACTTTGATAAAATGGTCAATATATGCACAATATTGTTAATCGGTTGGCGTTGATATCTTGTCGTTTTTATGTGTTTATTCAATACTTTATGTTCTTGTTTCTTTTCGGTAGAAATAACTGTATTTTTCCTCAATAACTGACTATTTTTTGTTGTAAACACTGCATTTTTTATTCCATCCATAAATTGATTTTCTTTCCTATGAGTTCTAGTATCAATAAGAATGTAGTAGTAACTGATTTTTTTAAAGTAAAAAAAAATCAAATTTAAATATAATAATTTGAACCTGAATTTCTAGCATATTGTACACAGTTTTGGTCGTTATTGTACAGTGTGAAACAGTCGAACCATTGTCTCACACCAAATTCAAATTGAACCGGAACAACCAAAACAAATGAAATATTATCTAAATTATATTATAAAAAATATATTTAGCATTTTTATTGTTTATATATATATTTATTTTGTTGAAATGAATAATATTTTTATATAAAATTATAAATCCGAGTACGAACCTAAAGAATTTGACTGAAAGTAATTTGTAATAATGGAATCGAAATACGAAAATTCAGACCAATATTTTTTAGTTTATGCGGTGGAAGTATTTTTTTCGTGCAATATAAAACGTAATTTTGTGCAATTCAATTACATTTGCATGATTATTAAGGTTTGGATAAATTAAAAAAAGCGGTTACTATTTTCCGATATCTTCATCTTTTCACAACATTTCTCAGTGATTAGTTTTATGACAAGTGATGATTTTGTGGGGAGGGACGAGGAGCTGGCAGCCAGGCTTCAAGGGTTTTCTTTTTCAGACAGAGAAAGCTCATTAGTCGACATAGCACGCTATAATATCAGGCTTAGTGCCGATGAATGTCACCGGAGTCTATTCGGGATGGTTATAGGAGATCGGAAAGCCAGCTGGGTAAGAATTAAGCGAACTATGAGCAATATCTGGAGATTACATCAGCCTAAGGAGGTTAAGGAACTAGGGCACAATTTTTTTCAATTTTTTTTTTTTTCAAAAACAGAGAGGATATGAAAAAGGTTGCTAGTGGAACATGGATCTTCGAGAATCAATATCTTATTCTTCGTGAATGGGAGTCAGGCCTTACCCGTAAGCACAAAGGCTTCAAGAAGCTGAACTTATGGGCACAGGTAATTAATCTGCCTCTAGACTGGCTTAGTTCCGAGGTTGGACTCAAAATCGGTAAGATCTTTCTGCAAGTGAATAATGTGGTGGTTGTTAACGTTGGGAACCATAGGGGGAAGATCCTTCGACTGTTGGCGACAGTTAACATCAATGAACGTATTCCCAGATGTGCTAACATTTGATTAGGTGATGAATATGTTACATTTGGGTTCAAGTATGAAAAATTAGTTAACTTATGCTATTACTGCGGCACTATTGGACATCTTGACAGAAGCTGTTTCAAAAGCCTCGAAGATATCAGACTTCACACACTGCATGATGGGAAATATGGTGAGTGGATTAAATCGGATGAAGGCCAATATTTGCCAGGGTGTAACAACTCAAGCTCAAGGCACCCCAACTAGAGAAACTCCAGTGGAAGAGTCTGATAAATCCCTGCATACTAGCTCTTCTCATCAACAACCAGAAAGTCCAAAAACTATGCAAGTGTAAAGGCTTATTTCCACTTCTCATCAAAAAGACACAGTGTGATCCAATTCAGGGAAGCAAGATTCTACCTCTCCTACTCAGCTAATTCCCTCTGAACAAGCAGCTTCGATTCCTACTCAATCTCTGGAAAAGGGCACCTCAACCCAGCCAAATCAGGATGGAATCAGATAAATGGAGATTGAATTACCATCCTCTCTACACTCAGAGCAAAAAGTGATCAAACCTAAAGAGCTGACTTTATCTAAGGCTCCAACATGGAAGATAGTAACATCTAAAGAAGGCAGACTACAAAGGCAAGGTGACCTTGAGTTAATTACTTCAACCAGCTCAGGTATTAAGAGGGGGAGAGTAGAACAAGTTGACAGTGAAGCTGAGGAGGAAGATCAGTTGATTGTTAAAGTTCCAGGCAAGAAAATCGAGGTGGTTCTTGACAAGGTGGGGGATGCCAGCCTATAGTGGCACCCAAATCCCTAATGTTAGCTGCGGTATGGAATTGTAGAGGGTTGGGTGGGCCCTCTACAGTTTCCCAAATTAAAAAGTCTTTTAGGACTCACCACCCAAAGTTCTTTTTCTTATCTAAGACTAAAACCACTCATGTTTATGTAAAGACAATTTGTAAAAAACTTGGGTTTGAATACAAAAATGCAATAGTGGATCCCAGGGGTCTTAGTGGGGAACTCCTTCTTTTGTGGCAACAGTAAGTGAATATTATTCAGCTGATTCATAAGGACTTTTATATTGCAGTTCATTACTCCCTGAATGAGGTAGACCAAGGATGGGGCATATTCGTATACATGAGTACAGACAACGCTACTAGACAAAATGACTTGGGGAGACTCTTGGTATATCATTGGAGACTGGAATGCTATATGCTCTATAGAAGAAAAGCAAGTTGGAAGAGCTAGACAAGGCAGATCATTTGACAGTTTTAACAGCTTCATCATGAATATGGAGATGGAGGAGGTCAAGATGGAAGGGTATCAATTTACACGGGGAAATAACAGAGGGGCAGAAGGATATGTTGAGGAGAAGCTTGATAGGGCATTTGCATCCTTTGAGTGGTTAAGCAATCATCCTAATGCAAGTACTCTGAATGTTGCTAGAACAGCCTCAGACCACTCTCTCATTGTTCTTAATTCTGGGGTCCCTTTTAAAAGACCTAAGAGAAGATTTCTGTTTGACAAAAGGTGGATCAACATGGAAGGTATGGATTTAGTGGTTCAAGAAGCATGGAACACTCATCATGAGGGTACCCCCTTCTTCAATCTTAAAGAAAAGGTTAAATGTACCAGACTTGCCTTACTGAGATGGAGCTCTAAATTCAAAACTCAAAATCAAGCCAAAATTGCTAACATCTCAAATAAGCTGGAAAGAATTAGAGCAGAAGATAAGCTGGATCAATGGGAAGAATGGGAGAGTACCAGAGCTGAGCTTGATACTACATATGAGTTTGAAGAGAAGTTTTGGGCCCAGAAATCTAGAACTCAATGGCTCAAGGAAGGGGACACCAACTCAATATTTTTTCATGCCTATATTATTCAAATAATAAGGCAAAATGCCATCTCTCAGCTGATTTCTGAAAGGGGCAGGGTATTCAGTTCTAAAGATGAAATTGAGGAGCACATCACCAACTACTACTCAAACTTGTTCACATCTGAAGGATCTTGGGCACGGATTCTCTACTTCATCTTATCCTAAATTCTATTTCTGAAGATATGAACCAGCAGCTCTTGTTGCCTATTGAAGCCATTAAGATCAAGAAAGCACTCTTCTGTCTCCCTCCTGATAAATCCCCAGTGGAGGATGGGATAACTGCATTTTTCTACTAGCACTTCTGGGATCTTATTTATGAGGATGTGATTGAAGCTGTCAAAGCTTCTTTAATTGTGGTATGTTCCTTCAATACTGGAATCACACTCTTATAACCCTTGTGCCAAAATTCCAAATGTTCTATAAATCAATTTAGGCATATCTCTTTGTGTAGTGTGGTGCATAAGATCCTTGCTAAATTACTGGCCTTAAAACTAAAAGTTTGTCTCAGTTTTTGCATTAGTGACTGCCAATCTGCATTTATTCAGGACAGACAATTATTTGACAATGTTATTTTGTCTCAAGAAGTATTCCATTTCCTAAACAGACATTGAATATGAAGAAATTGCTTTATGGCCCTAAAATTGGATCTTATGAAAGCATTTGACAGGGTAAAGTGGATATGCATGGAGAAAATAATGCTTAAGATGGGGTTCAATATGAATTTTGTGAAGCTGTTGATGGTCTGTGTGTCTTCCACTTCTCTTTCCTTCAGTGGTAATGGAGTTGTTAGGGGCATTATTTACCCAACCAGGGGAATTAGACAGGGGGATCCTCTATCCCCCTATCTATTTATCATTTTTACAGAACTGCTATCAGCCCTTATCTCTGAATCCATTCACAGAGGTACTCTTAGTGGTGTGAAGTTATCAACGAATGGTCCTGCATTATCCCATCTATTCTTTGCAGATGATGCACTGTTCTTTTGCAAAACAGAGACTAACCAGGCTATTGAGCTAATGAACCTTCTTGAGAGATACAGTTTGTTTACAGGGCAAAGGGTTAATCCTCAGAAGTCATCTGCCTTTTTTAGCAAGAACACTCATATCATTGCTCAGAACCAGATCTCTGCAGCTCTTCAAGGTATTCAAATTCACACTTCTACAAGGTACTTGGGCCTGCCCCTTTGGATTAGCAAATCCAAATCTGAAGTCTTTGCTTATCTCATTGAAGCTATGAAATCCAAGCTCTGGAGCTGGAAAAAAAATGATCTCTACTGCAGGCAAAGAAGTTCTTATCAAGGCAGTACTTAATGCTTTGCCTGTCTTTTCCATGTCATGCTTCAGGTTGTCTGTCTTTGTGTGCAAAGCAATATCTAGTATCAGTTCTTAGTACCGGTGGTGTCATAATGAAACTCAAGAAAAGGGCATATGTTGGAAAGCATGGAACTTGCTTAAAGTTCCCAAGGCTGAAGGTGGCATAGGCTTCAAGGATATCAGTCTCTTTAATCAAGCACTCATATGTAAGCAGCTGTGGAGAATTATGTCACAACCTGAGCTTCTGATCAACAAAGTGTTAAAAGACATATAATTTCCCAATAGCTCTATCCTTGAGACAACCAAAACTCAAAATGGTTCATGGTTTTGGAACACTTGGTTGGACTACCTGCCTACCTTTGCTCATGGCTTTAGAACTGAAATTAGGAGTGGTGCTGAGACAAGAATTGCATATTGGAATTGGGTTCCCTCCAAACCCTTATCTTCTCCAAAGATGCTTGTTATTGCCCAAGGTCATATAACTTGGGTAAAAGAGCTGATGCTGGATAATGAAATGGCTTCAAATTCTTGGTTAGTGCAACAACTTTTCAGCAGTGAGGACAGTCGGGAAATACTGAGCATCAACACTGTTAATCCAGCAAGAAAGAACAGGGTCTTCTGGAATTTAGAAAAGAAAGGCAACTTCTATGTATCCTCTACCTATTCATATTTGGTTTCTCAGAAAGTATCCAGGCTTGATATTCCTACTAGCAGTTACAATCCAAGAGCTATTAGGCAAGCAAGACTCAGAGGGTGGAAATAGAAGGTAAAGGGCACTCTCAAGCACTTTCTTTGGAAATGTATCACATATACTCTTCCTATGAATACTAATCTGAAGAAAAAAGGACTGGATGTTGACATTCATTGTCATTGTTGTGGTGAGTTTTCTAAGACTACTGAGCATCTGCTCTTTCACTGTTCAAGAGCTAAATAGCTGTGCAAGTTAGGGCCAGTAAATTGGGATGGTGTGAACACCTTGGGATGTAAGTTCAGAACTTGGTGGTGGCAACTGTATGATACAAACAAGAGTTCAATAGACGAGGATAGAATCCAGCTCACTACATATCTTCTATGGTGGCTATGGAGGTCAAGAAACGTATGGTTATTTGAGAAGAAGCTCATGCCTATACCTCTAGTGATCAGAAAAGCTCATCAAGAATGGCTGGAATTCAGTTCTTCATAGTGTTCTTCTTTTTTAGATGTCTGGGGTTCATTTCTCTTTGGCTTTGTTTATAGTTTTCTGTTTGGTGCTTAGTGGTTGCTTTCTGTTTTTGGTGTGTTTCTGAGTTGGAAGTTAGGTTGCAGGCTAGGCTTTGGAGCAGTGGGATGTTAGTCCATCTTTTTAGTGTAGTTTCATTGAGTCAGTCTAGGCTGCATTCTAGGCATGTCTTCTCATTTTTATTTGGCGTTTGAGTCGATTTTGGATACTTAGCCCCATTGTATTCGAATGTTTTTCCCGTTCTGTATAATATAATGCCTCTACCATTAAAAAAAAAAACTAAATTGAAATTTATTAAAAATTATAAAATTGCGTTTGAGTCCCTGTAAATTATCAAATTCACAACCAATCACCCAACACAAAATTGATGTTGTCGGATTTAGAATTCAAGATATCCGCCCCGCGCATGGAGTATCAATTGGATGCTGTCAGTAGATCTAGCTGTCGGAGCGTGATAATAAGATGTGAAAGAGTCAGATTTCGAGTTCAATTTTGTCGGGGAGGGATAAGCGATCGCTGTCGGTGGTATCGATAGTTTTTTTTACAGGTGTTCTCGATCGATTAGAGTCTTACGCAATTGTCTTTGAGCTCGGCGGGTTTGGAGGCAAGTCCTGGGAGACAGATATTGTTGGTTTTGGTGCTCCTATACCAGATGGTGGTGGCAGTCGTCGTGCTCGGCGAATGAGGATGGCGATGGGTGATGTTGGTCTGGAGGGCGACTATCGGTGCACGGCGGGCTACGACCATTGGTTCACGACGGGGTCTGTGTGCATCATGTTTGTGTATGTTGTGTGTCTGTGTGTGTGTGTGTGTGTGTGTGTGAGAGAGAGAGAGAGAGAGAGAGAGAGGGTGAGGTGGGGTGAGTGAGATAGGATGGGGCCCGCTATGGTGGATGTGTGTGGACTGTGTGGGTTAGATGAGTAATTGACTGTGGGACCTACGTGTTAGTGGGTCTGGGGTCCATTAGCAAGGTATAATTCTAACAATTTTATGAGTCGTTTATAGGAAATGAAATACCCAGTACATGGTTGCAACCTAATAGTTGGATGCAAGTGCTGGAAGAGGATGTGTAGTTGGCGGAGGCTAAACTCTCCGTAAGCTACAAAGATATTTAAGCAAATATATTCTAAGTATTCAGCTCAACTTGAAAACTCGGTTATTTAATATATGATATTACTAGATTCGCTCGCTCGGTTTTAAAAACATTTAAATCTCATTTCTTAGTCTGACTTTAACGGCTAAATTAAGAAATTCTGTCTTGAGGCCATCTAGAGTTGTCTGAAAATTTCTATTTCTGGAAATAATTTTCTGAATCTTGAATTGAGTCGGCTCAGAAAATGCTTAAGTCTCTTCTCATGCTCGAACGAGAAAATCTCGAACCGTCCAGATTGCCCAAACCAATTCGGTTTAACTGGACCAACGGCTCGCTCGAAACCAGCAAATTGCTCGAAGGCTAGGTGCGGCTCGGCTTGACCGCGGTTAGGGTCTAGCATGGCAGCTCACGGCACGCGCGGGCCCTGCTCGGCACGGTCATGTCGGTGCACGAGTCCAAGGGATGCCACGGCCACTGGAGTAGGGGCGCGCTGGACCGCGACTAGCGGGTGATGAAAATCGTGTATCCGCTCAACTCGTCTTGCTTCAAAAGTTGCGTTGCCACGACTTCCTTCTCGATGATAGGTGTAGACGACTCGGATTGCACCTTATCTTCTCACGGTTTTGAGATATCTCGGGGGTTAATCCTTACTAATCTCGAGTTGTATGACAAAACTCTCGCGAATTCTAATCACACGATATTGTTTAACTCACGTTCGATTTTTATTAACTTCTTCAATTCAAATTCGAATGAAAATGGCTAGTATTTATAGAGGTTAACTACGTCTAATCCTATGCTAACTAGAACTCTAAACTCTTGGAAATGTAATAAACTCCTAAGGCAACTAGAATCAAAGACTTACCAAATAACTAATTAGGCACATGTTTTTAATAAAATCTCTTGATCAGAACTAAAGTCCTAATATGCTAAGGCAATCGGCTTGCTTGTGTTGCATTCCTTCTGGAAGTGTTTCCCAAGGCGGCGCGCTAATCTTTATCGCCCTCCGTTCGCGCGTGTCCTCCCCCACGCGTCGTCCAATGCCCCCGGTGCGTGCTCGCCCCCTCGCGCGACATTCTGCCTGCATGTGGTCGACACATTAATTCCTCGTATCCATCTGCGTGAACCCCTCTCTGCGCGATTCTCTGTCATGCGTATTGTCCCACGCGCCTGGTCACCGAACTGACACGTATCACCAGCTTACATGTAACGCGATCATCACGCGCACGCCATTTTACGCGGTGTCGAACCCTTATTTCTCGATCCCATGCGCCATCCCGTCTGTTCACGCGTCGTCTTTCTTGGTCAAGGGGCGCCGCGTCCTCAGGCTCAGAAGGGTCGATGACCACATCCTCATCAACATGGTACGGCGTGCAAGCAGGTTGACAAACGCATGTGTGCGGGATAGATAGGAGGGGCGCGACTCGACGACGATTTTCTGGCTATCCAGGTTAATTAGGCTTCTTATGGCATTTATGGTTCATATAGGTTATGAAGACTTAGGAAAATATGTTCATATTTTTTAAAATTTCTCGGCACCTAAAAATGGCATGATTAGGGTTCTAATTCTCCGGTCAATAATTCTATGATTTATGAAATTTAGATCACAATTTTTTTGAAAAGCATAGCTCAAGATACAAATTTTAGCTTATTAAAGGCAATTAATCTAGATCTCTCATTCTAGCTTCATTTTTTCTTGATTTTATATTTTAAAAATAATTTAAAATTCATGTCTAAGCCAAACGAGAGAGGATTTAAATATTTACCTCTTGAAGGACTCAAAAATGAAAAAGAAAATGAAGGTGGCTTGTGGAGGCCTTGGCTAGGGGTACGAGGCAGATCTGGCGCGCTGGGGGCTGGAGGCGCTCGTGTAGCTCGTTGGCGTCTGGATCTGGGTGCTGGGAGCTACTGCGAACGCGAGGTTGCGGGCATGCACGCTGGGCGCGCGTGCAGGAGCTGAGACGCGGGCCTGGGAGCTGTTGCGGACGCGAGGCTGCTGGCCAAGACGCTGGGCGCACGTGCAGGAGCTGTGATGCCGGCCTGGGAGCTGTGCATGCGAGCTGCGGGCCTGGGGCTGCTGGCACACGATACTGCCTTGGAGTTGGACCTGGGCACGGCTGTGCCCGACAAAGGCGCTTGAGCTGAACCTGGCGTGGAAAGGGGCCAAATTTATATGGGTAGTGGTACAAGAATAAAACCTTAGAATCTCTTGGTTCTTGTTCTCCGTACCGATCAATCGCCCTCAATCCCTGCAAGGAAGCCTAGACCGTAGAGGAAGGATCTCCGGCTTGACCCTCCGACGATCAAGTCAGTTATCAAGAGTATAGATCTCAAAATGCGATTTAGAAAAAAATGATATTACTCCCAGAGAAAGACTTACCTTCTTTAGTTCCCTTTTCCTCACTTTTATACCTCTTTTCAGAAATTTACCTACTTCCTGTAACACCCCACTTTGATTTTAAAGAAATTTCAGCCTTTCCAAAAACCAGTATAAATTTTTCGAACTCATTTTTGAAAACATGGGCGTTATTCAACATTTAACATCAACCAAGTTATATCTGGTTGTTCAAATGGTTTTCATTAACCTTTGAACTTCAATTCCACATGATTATTGGCTAAACAGTATAGCATGCATAATCGAAAACACATGACTTTCAATAAATAACTCCATTTCGAATATCATAACAAAGGGTCCAAAAATCCCAAAACGGACAAGTTCGAAAACAGTTCAACACGTCTCAAGAACACACTTTATTCATAATGGAAGCGCAATCATAAACACATAAATCATAACCAACCCACTCATCTTTCCCCCGTCATCCGGCACCTGCTTAACCTGCATCCGTGAAGAGCAGGTGGGAGTGAGCACAAAATGAACGTAGTGCTCACTACTATGCACATAAATAACACATGTCAATTGGTATGGTCACAACATGAATATAAGATAATCACATCATGTCTCATCTCCTATCAAAATAAAAACAACCACATTACTCCTGTGCACATCTATCGCTAGCCACAGAACGGGGATTCATTACCCGAAGGCGGGAGTACATGCCACGCTACAGACACGGCCTTCCATATGGGCTTACGTACCTCGCAAGGTTACAGCCATATCAGGACTTAAGGAGACTTGCCTCACAAGGGCAACCGTATTACATCGACGGGGACAACCGTACCGACGGCCGTAACAGCTCACATCGATAGGCTACATATTTCATATTCATACATAGATAAGCAAAAATATATAAGCAAATAAATGCTTATTATGCTCAACTGCATATATTAATATGTTCAGTTCTATATGCTTACTTATCTGGATGTAACAGAACGCTCTAAGGGTTTGCAAAAGAAATATACTATGTCCAGATAAAACAAGTATGCTCTAACTAGACTGATTTGGCTCGAAAAAATACTGAAATTCTCCAGAACGTAATTGGACTGGAAAAATCTAGCCAAACATCTTGAACCGCTCGGTTGAACCGGACCGGTTCGCTTGCTGGACCGGTGGCTCACCGTGAGCCGGTCGGTCGTGGGTGGCTCGGCTGCCCGGCTCGACCGCACAGTGCCTGCTGGCGCTGGCGCTGCTTGATACTTAAGTGGGTTTTGACCCCTGACGACGAGAAGGACCAAGAGCCGAGACTACCCGAGAAGGTAGAAGAAAGGGCCAAAACAACGCATGCATGGCCGAAAAGACGGGTACGAGCTCGTATGCGAGGCGCACAAGTACACAAGAAAGGGCGCATTCAAGAAGGGCGCGCACACGCGCATTGGCGTAGACGCGCATGGCGCTTGATGGTTTGGCGAAGTGGCGCGCAAGGGGTGGATGTTGGGTGGTTGATGCGCGCGAGAGATTGCTACGGATGGACGGGCGCGTATCGGGCGCTGGACGATGCGCGGGCGGTGCTAAGCGTGCATAGGCGCGCGATAAACGAGCGAGGTGCGGTACGCAGGACGCTGGGCGTGCATAGCATGCACGGAGACACGCGGGCGATGGGCTGCGACACGTGGGGCGACGCGGGTGATGTCCTAGACCGCGTAGGCATAGGAGTGCTGGCGGACGAGTGCGGGGCGCACGGCGACGCGCACGAGGCACAATGCAAAAATAAGCTGGCAAGCCTAATCCTAGTAGGAATAGGCAAGGCGCGAATACTAAACCCCGCAAGACTAGGAAAAGCAGTTGACCGTTGGAACGCGCGGAAAATATTAGTGACGGGAGTATTCCTCGGAAGATCAAGAAACGTGGCCGGGAGCATATTCCTAGTAGGAATATGAATAGTGGATATGGGCTCGAAGCACAATCCTACATGGAATAGGAATGGCGCACGCAGGGCGCGAGGCCTTAAGCCTCGAGGGGAGAGGACATGCACGCGTGCGAGACGGACGAGGCGTGCGATGCCTCGCACGCCGAGGACTAGGAAGGCGCGAACACGCGCGACACATGGAAGGCGGCCGAATGAATTTGGA
>CACSLK010006106.1:30173-49959 GCA_902706635.1 Striga hermonthica
ATGCATGTTGCCCGGTAGGGCCGATAAGGCACGTTCGGGCACTAAGGTCACCGGACCAACTTCTAGAACTTGCACAAAAGACTATGGCCGAGTTATAAGCAACATAAAACACTGTTAATGAGGCAAAAATGATGGCTTATACTTGCATGCATATCAAAATGGCTCGGAGGTGAAAAAATGAGCTAAATATCGACTTCTAGATGACCGAGCACCCTTACTTATTTTGAGAAACTGTTTTAACCCCATATTACTCATGATTTATAAGGATTTTTAAGCTCAAGAAGTCGTCCTAAACATGCATGCAACGAAAAATCCGATTTTAAGGCTTTAAGCTTCAAAAATCCGAAACTCATACTCTACCCGAGCAAAACATGATTTCTCTACATGGTAAATCTTAAAATATTGTGTATCAACTAGTATAAAAAGATAGCACGAGATAACCTTCACCAGAGGATGAAAATTGGCGCTCGGGTCTTTGCTCGTGCCTACTCGGGGCTTACTCGGGCTTTGGCTTACCCGGGGACTAATGGCTGGGCTATGATGAATTGAGGAGGCTTAGAAATGTCCAAAGAACACTTTAATGCTGATGGACCTCGGTGGAAAGTGGTTGGAACAAGCAAGAGCTCGATGCTCCCCTGGGCCTTGCGCGCATGTGGGGAGGGCTGGACCTTCTTCTCGGTTTTCTCTCTATGTACTGAGTATTCTAAGTGTCTAAGGATCTGAAATAAGCTGAGGAATGAGTTTTATAAGGAGTTTGGGGCGGATTCCACAAGGAGAGATCATGGGAGACAAAGTGAGTGCTTCTTCCATCTCACCACATGTGCATGGGACCAAGGGCTGGTCTTGCACGAACTTTTGGGCTGTAATCAGATCATCTAGGGCAGGAATGAGTGCTTGTACAAATCCCAAGGCACTAGGGATAAAAGCTCTTACACCTTGGAATAAAATAATGCACCTTGCACATGCTTCCTTAGTGCTAGTGCTAATTATCTTGCCTTAATCATCCATAAGGCTAAACTTGACTTAAATAAATCCTAATCCACTTATTACTACATGCATGAACGTGGAGAAAAAGGGTCAAAACTCAAGAAAATGGCTTTGGGAGGTGGCTGGCGCTGGCTGGGCGTGCGCTGTGCGCTGCTTGCGCGCGCTGGGTGCGCTGGGCGCTGTCTGCGCGCGTGATGATGGATCGGGTGTTGCGTTCCCTCGACTTGTCTCGATCACGGTTTCGCCACGGCCTTGCTCTCGACGATAGGTTTGATCGACTCGGTTATTAGCCTAACGCTCTCACGATACTTGAGTTCACTTGGTTATTAGCCTCGCTCCCTCTTTCGAACTAGATCGGGTCTTAGCCTCTCTAACTCGTTGAACTGGCTTGGGTATTAGCCTCACCAATTCCGTTGCATGATGGAATTCTCACGAACCCTAACACACGATTTGAACAAACGTTCCTTTTCTATTTCATCAATTCTCGACTATCAAAAACAATGAGGGATGGTCCCTATTTATAGATCCTAACTATGACTAATTCTAATCTACCTAGGAAACATATTAAAGCAATAAAATATTAAATTCCTAAACATTCTAGATACTATTGTGCAAGAAGGAAACTAAATATACTAGAGTCCTAAATTGACTAGATCTTGATCTTGCTTGGCTTGCACTCCAAACAATCCCAACCATGCGCCCAATTACTTGCACGCCGCCTCTCTCATGTCTTATGCGTGCGCGCCGCCCTTCGAGGTTTCCTAATCCTCGTCGCGCGCGGCTTCGCGCGCGCGCACCGCCTCTGCCAGTCCTACTCCTGCACGGGCTGGGTTCTCGCTCGCCTGCCCAGCACGCGCCCCGCTGACTTGCGCAGCACGCCCGCCGACTACCCCTTGCGCGTGCGCGCCAGCGTCCCTCTCGCCTAATCCTTCAGCGACTAGGCATCGCGTGCGCTCCTCACACGCGCACGCTGTTGCGCGCGCTTCATCCGTGTCGGCCATCTTGCACGCGTACTCCCCATCGCCTGGTATTCTTAGGCCCGCGCGGATTGGGACATCCGCGCTTCTGCCCCACTCGCGTGCCCTTGCGCGCGGCTCGCTATCGCTGGTCGTGACCCGCGCGTCCTTGCTACTGCCCGCGCCCCAATCACCTACGGTGCACTCTCGTCCACCCGCGGCATGGCCCGTACCGCTCACTCCCGCGGACCTCTCATTCGCGCGCCTATCGCGCCTTGCGCCTTCCTCGCCGAACGCCAGCGCGTCCAGTCGACGTCCGTGACTTGCCCTCTTACCGTGAACCTCCGCACATCGTCCTGCTCTGTCGAACCGCGCGCATCATGGGCCGATGCGCGCCACTCGCCCATTAGCCGATCGTCGTCGCCCTTCTCGTCGGCGATCGTCACCGTTGGTTCGGGCCATGAATCCCAACCCTTCAACCTCTCACAATCCTCCACCGGTATCCACCACCCTTTGTCAACCCATCTCAAACCACGCCTTCTAGCCTCCTTCTTACGTGCTTGTCTTTTCCTAGTGCACGGCCCACAACATTGGCTCGCCTTTTGCGCCTTTGTTTTGCGTCGTCTTTTGGCCCGACGCTTCTTAATCTTCAACTTAGCCCATGGACCACACCCTTTTGGCCAATCTCGTACGCATGATGGCCGGTATATTGGACTTGTCGGCTCCTCCAGCATGTTTTCCAGCCATATGTCCAGACCATCGTCCTCTTCCTCGTCGGACTCGCCTAGGTTGATGACCACTTCCGTATCATTCCCCTGTTATTCAAGACTTTCCTTGTCCTCAAGGATTAGAAAATTAAGCGCACCATCATCTTCACGGTTCTGAACTTCACCTTCCATTGCTCCTCGGCCTTCTATGAGTTGTCGCTCGTACTCTTCCCGATTTCTTCATTCATGGAGCTCGTCTAGATATGTGCTCTCCCATGGGGTAAGTACTCTCTCCAAACTCTCCAACAATTCGAGATCTTCCTAATCCATCTCATCCAATGGCACATAAGACATATTTTTTTTAAGAATCTAAAAAAATCAAAAAATAAATGAAAAATTCGAACAAGAATTTCGAAAATTTCGAGCCAAAAAGAAGAGAAATTCGGCCCCTCAACAAAAGGTAATAACCGAAAAAAATCAAACAAAAGGACTAGATGACACTTTTTTTTTTTGATACTCACGAAATTTTTTCGAAAATTAGGGATAAAATTCGAAAAAATTCGACCACAAAAGACTCAAAAAAATCGAACAAAAGAAAAAAGAATGGGATAGAAAAAGTTCACGAACACCCAATCGATCACTCTCAATGAAAGCACTAATGATGACGGATCGGGTGTTGCGTTCCCTCGACTTGTCTCGATCACGACTTCGCCACGGCCTTGCTCTCGACGATAGGTGTGATCGACTCGGTTATTAGCCTAACTCTCTCATGATACTTGAGTTCACTTGGTTATTAGCCTCGCTCCCTCTTTCGAACTAGATCGGGTCTTAGCCTCTCTAACTCGTTGAACTGGCTTGGGTCTTAGCCTCACCAATTCGGTTGCATGATGGAATTCTCACGAACCCTAACACACGATTTGAACAAATGTTCCTTTTCTATTTGATCAATTCTCGACTATCAAAAACAATGAGGGATGGTCCCTATTTATAGATCCTAACTATGACTAATTCTAATCTACCTAGGAAACATATTAAAGCAATAAAATATTAAATTCCTAAACATTCTAGATACTATTGTGCAAGAAGGAAACTAAATATACTAGAGTCCTAAATTGACTAGATCTTGATCTTGCTTGGCTTGCACTCCAAACAATCCCAACCATGCGCCCAATTACTTGCACGCCGCCTCTCTCATGTCTTATGCGTGCGCGCCGTCCTTCGGGGTTTCCTAATCCTCGTCGCACGCGGCTTCCGCGCGCGCGCACCGCCTCCGCCAGTCCTACTCCTGCACGGGCTGGGTTCTCGCTCGCCTGCCCAGCACGCGCCCCGCTGACTTGCGCTGCACGCCCGCCGACTACCCCTTGTGTGTGCGCGCCAGCGTCCCTCTCGCCTAATCCTTCGGCAACTAGGCATCGCACGCGCTCCTCACACGCGCACGCTGTTGCGCGCGCTTCATCCGTGTCGGCCATCTCGCGCGCGTACTCCCCAACGCCTGGTATTCCTAGGCCCGCGCGGATTGGGACATCCGCGCTTCTGCCCCACTCGCGTGCCCTTGGCGCGGCTCGCTATCGCTGGTCGTGACCCGCGCGTCTTTGCTACCGCCCACGCCCCAATCGCCTACGGCGCACCCTCGTGCACCCGCGACATGGCCCGTACCGCTCACTCCCGCGGACCGCTCATTCGCGCGCCTATCGCGCCCCACGCCTTTCTCGCCGAACGCCAGCACGTCCCAGTCGACGTCCGCGACTTGCCCGCTTACCGTGCACCTCCACACATCGTCCTGCTCTGTCCAACCGCGCGCATCATGGGCCGATGCGCGCCACTCGCCCATTAGCTGATCGTCGTCGCCCTTCTCGTCGGCGATCGTCACCGTTGGTTCGGTCCATGAATCCCAACCCTTCAACCTCTCACAATCCTCCACCGGTATCCACCACCCTTTGTCAACCCATCGCAAACCACGCCTTCTAGCCTCCTTCTTACGTGCTCGTCTTTTCCTAGTGCACGGACCACAACATTGGCTCGCCTTTTGTGCCTTTGTTTTGCGTCGTCTTTTGGCCCAGTGCTTCTTAATCTTCAACTTAGCCCGTGGACCACACCCTTTTGGCCAATCTTGTACGCATGATGGCCGGTATATTGGACTTGTCGACTCCTCCAGCATGTTTTCCAGCCATATGTCGAGACCATCATCCTCTTCCTCGTCGGACTCGCCTGGGTTGATGACCACTTCCGTATCAGCGCGCTGCTGCGCTCTGCTGTGCGCGTTGTGGGCTGCGCGCGGGAACTGCTGGGCTGCGCGCGTGAAATGACTTGGGCTGAGGCCAATGCCCTCTCTCGTGATCCCAACACTTAGGAAACATGTGTTGAGGCTTGGCCAAGGCGCGGGAAGGCTTGGATAGTGCGGGACTCGACTTGCGGACCCTTGGCCCTAGGCTAGGTCTCGGGCGCGGGTGCTAGTGCGCGTGGCACGTGAATGCTAAGGCTCGAGTCACGGACCACGGCTTGGTCCTATGGCACGGATGAATGCGCGACTAGGGTTCGACACAGACGAAAGATATTTTGAACATAATAACCAATAACGACTTGAACTTAACATAATTGAACATTTAGCATAACAATGAAAAACTCGAAATTTATAAAAAAATACGAATTTCGCTTATAGTCGAGCAGTGAAACTGTTCAAATATTATTTTGATCGGGGCGCTACACTTCCGAACCACCAGGGCCACGTTCCCCATATCTCGGAATCCGTCACCCCCAATGCTCCACTAGAATAACCGCCCATTGTTTCTTCACGAGCTCTCCTCGATCCGTCGAGGAGTTCGCCTCGGGTCGGTTTGGTTGACGTGCTTTTTATTAGGACCGAGTTAACAAAAATCTATTTAGAGACCATATTAATAATATCTCACATCAGCTAGGGATAAGGCTTCTTTAGCTTAAGAAATTTTTTGGACTTAAGAAATATTGAGTGATTCTTTCTTGGAAATGTGTAAGAGGAAAAATGAAATGAAGTAAGGATGAGGGGTTTATATATACACATATGAAATTTAAGGTTTGGAGAAATGGTAGTAAGGAACATTTGGACTTATCCTAAGGTTGTCCCCCATAATACATACTCATGGTAGGTAGCATTAAATGCATGTTTGAAATTTAAATTGGGGAAGACTAGTCAAACCCTAATGAATTTTGTTGGGCCAATGAATTAAATAAGACTTGGACCTAATAAATTAATTAGGGATTGGGCCTCAAGAAACGATGTTGGGCTCGGTAATTAAATTGGCTCGACAATGGGTTAAGGCCACTTGGGCCGAGAGGGTGGTTGGGCCGCGGCTTGATGGGCTTGGGCCAAGGCCTCGGCTCGACCGGGCTTCGACCCATATTAAAGAAAATTCTCGATTTTTTTAACGCTCGGTTAGGAATAAAAATAATGACCAAGTTCACGACCATTTTTCTAAGAAAAATGAGCCGATACGTGGGGTAGATAATGTAATACCCCGTTTTATTATGAATTATTTGAGAATATTATTTATTATCTTTATTATTATTATTATTATCATTATTATTATTATTATTATTATTATTATTATTATTATTATTATTATTATTATTATTTGCCTATTTGAATATTGTTATTATTATTATTATTATTATTATTATTATTATTATTATTATTATTATTATTATTATTATTATTTATTATTATTATTTGATGGGTCTCCTCCTGGATCTGGAGTAAACCGGTGAAAATGAGCTCCGGTCTGTTCGAATCGTCTCCAAGTCGCCCGTGGACCGCTGCGAACACCTGCAAGAACTCAACCCCGGAAGTGTTTCCCGGTGAAGAGCCTCCGACGCTCAAGTTAGTGAGAGAGAAGAGGAGGAGCTCTGCTCAGTAGGAGCAGCAGCTGAATAATGAATGAAGAAAATGAAAGTTAGGGTTTGGAGTCACCTCTACTCCTTTATATAAGGGTAGAAATGCTCACTAGAAATACCTGAAATGCCCTGGCCGACTTACCTGAAGTGTCCAAAATGCCCTGGTCGGTTCACATTCTGCCCACTTTCTGAGTCAGCACCTAGATTCCTTCTCATCTCATACAAATTCTCTAGCTCAGGAAGCCTTGCTACGATACGGAGGTAAATGTGAGTCGTCAGAGGTACTCTAAGTCGAGTCGGAGCCTTGTCGAGTCGACTTATGGTCCTGTTAGTATATCCGAGGCTCTTTGAATGCTTATTCGCCTTCTAGCGCGTAAGTCGACTTACACCAAGTCGACTTCCTAAAGTCGTCTTCTGATCGACCCTAGGCCGTTGGTGATCTTCTTATGACTGATAGGCCATGTCTACTTTGGGAGGTATCGTCTTGACGATATTCTTGGCAGCGTCTGTCGAGTCGAGTAACTAACGCCTGAACCGGGTTACGATAATAGGGCTATATCATCTAGTCCCCCCCCAAAAAATTACTCTAAGCGACTTTGAGCTTAAGAGTAAATTTAGTAATTAGGCCTTGTTTTTCTTTTGTTGATGAGTCGTCTCGTTTTTATTCTCAAATCGTCTTGTCGATGATTCACGTGATTTGACTAGGGCGCTTGTGGTTCAACTTCATTATGAACTTTTTCTGAGCGTATCCACTATCATTATTTCGAATTTCGAACTTTTGAATTGGGACCTGACACGCCGCCTCATCTTTTACCTTTGCCGCTTCGAATTCTGTGCCACATCTGAGCCGTTGATTTTTACTTTAATCCAAACAGCCAGGGTTCCGCATTTCCCTCTATAAGTATCTTCTCTTCCTCCCCTCCACACTTTTCGCACTTAAGGATTCTCGAGCCTTCTCTTTTCTCCGGCAATAAAGCATCCAGCGATTTCGGCGTGTACCTCCTTCCGGCTATTTCTCCGACGCTTTCGGGACTTCTTACTCCAGTCAATATGTGTAAGTTTCCTTTAACCTCTATTTCTGAAAGATGTTATGTTAGCTTTCTGGGTTTTGGTTTGACATATATGTTTGTTCTTCATGTTCTTAAGAAATTTTAGATGATTCTGGGTAGCTTCCGATGTTAGATCGTTCATGCTTAGTCTCAGCTCTTAAATTTGTTTATTATTATTATTATTATTATTTTGGAATTGACTTGACTTAGAGTCCCTTTTCCTCTTCGCTTATCGTCATCGACTTTGTCGGTTTTTCTATCAGTAGGTCAACCCAGATCTTAAGATTTGGTCGACCTGTGTCTGATCCCCTTAAACTTTTCGTCCTCCTCGCCTCCCGACTCGCTCTTAAATCTCCTCCATGTTAGTCTGTTCCATGCTTTACTAACTTCGACCCTCCTTTCTTTTTAGATTCCGGTTCTGGCTCCTCTCTTGGTACCGTCGAGCGCTTGATTGATGAGGGCCCCCAATCGTCTGACTCGGTGAAAATAGTGGGGTATAGAGTAGTCAGTATATCCCCGCCATCTTCTTCTTCCCACGTCGTCGCTCCACGCATTGACTGGGATTTGTACGAACAAGCCCTTTTAAAAAGCAGTTTGGTAGATCCTTTTGAAAATCCTTCTCAAGGGGAAACTCCTCGTCTCGACCCTTTTCCCCGAGGTATTCCTTTCAAACTGCTAGAAATCCCTATATATAGAACTAGTCCAGTTCCTGAACCTTTAATTGCTTTTCCTAACAATCATCGAAATGTTGTATCAGTAGCATTTTCATTGGCTAAAGTAGCCGTTTTGAATCCTTTTTCTTATTCCTCTGCAGCCCAAATCGAAGGATTTAGGTCGTTCAGCGGCTTGCCTTCCGACTGGGAGTTGGTTCCCCCTGGTCCCAACAATGTCTTTACTCATTCCCCTGAGGGCTGTTTTACTTTCTTTGTCGACCAAATAATGCTCGGTTTGCGATTCCCTATTCAACCAGAGCTCTTGTTGATTAGCAACATGTACAATGTACCCATAAATCAGTTTTCTCCTAATGCCTTTCGCATTATGGTAGCCTTTATCATAATTTGTAGAATAAAGTTAGGTCGCTTTTTGCCCGAGTTCCTGTTACACTGTTATAGCTATCGTTTCATAAAGGACGCCCACTGTCTGGGCCGTCGACCTGGCGTTTCTTTCCTCGAAGACCTCTCTTCGAATGTTACTGAGTGGAAAACCAAATTCTTTTATATCCGTCATGCTCCCTGTCAATATCCCTTTTCCAACATATGGCTTACCTCAAAGGTTCAGCAAGACACCCCTCGCCCTAAGTCGAGCCAGTTTCAAACCATGTTAGACGATCTGAATAAGTTTAGATGGAGTGCTCGTCTGCTGGTTAAGGATAGCGGTCTTTTTAACCATGTGGGCCTTTGGATTGATGAGGATGCTCCTCCGGTCGATGATCCCAGTAAGCCCGCATGTTTTATTTACTTAAGCGTTTTTCGTTTTTCGCTTTTTTTTTTTACTACTCCAAGCCATATATTGTGATGCCGATTATTGCGATGGCTCTTAACCAGCTACTCCATTTATTGCGTGTTTCAGTTAAGGCTCTGCAACGTTTCGAGGCCAAGAAGGCGAAAAGCGGTGAGAAGTCCGCCAAACAACCCGTTCCTTCTGCGAGAGTCGACGACGGCTCTGGATCTGGGGTGAAGAAGACGGCAGTCGAGATGACTGCCGCTAGGAAGTCGAAGGTGGTCGCCTCCTCCTCGATGCCGCAGAAAACTCTTGGTCCTAAGACGAAGAAAAGGGGACCAGACGAGGTTGACCCCAAGCAGAGGGCTGACTCGTCCAAGCGCCTGAAAAGTCAGGACAAGGGGAAATCGATCGAAGCTCCCCGTTCACCTGGCGCCCTTGAGACGGTCACAGTCGAGAGGCCGTGCCAACTCTGGAACCATCCGCATCCGCATGAGATCGCACAGTACTTTGACTCGGTCATCCCTGCCGCTGATAAAGCTCGCGCCGATCGTGATCCTGCCGAACGTGCTAGTCGGGCCCTGCTGTGCTTTTCTCGGGTAGTTATTCTCGGCTCCTGCTTTAGTCGTCTTGCCTTTATAATAACCTTTTGCCTTAGCTTTGACATTTTGGTTTTTTTCCTCCTTTTTCTTTTTAGTTCATGGCATACATAATGCCAACCCTCCTCGAGGAGTCCCGTTCGCCCGACTCCAACATCCATGCTTATAAGAAGAAGTGTGAAGAGCAGCTTCGTGAGCTTGAGAGGAAGGACGACGACCTCGCGGCAGCTAACGCTCTGATCGCGAAGCTGAAGGCCGACAAGGCTGCTGCCCTCTCCAAAGTCGACCGACTACGGGCCGACCTTGACAAGGCCACCGAGGATAATGTGGCCGAGAGGGGGATTGGAAAAGAGGAGGGGCGTAAGTCCTTCCTTAAGTCACCGATGAGCTCCGTCTTTCTCGACGCCTATCGTAAGGAGGTTGTCGGGGCCTTCTGCAATTCTCCCGCCTTCCTCGAGAAGCTGTGCCCAGCTACCCTCCAATACTTCCACTTCACGTTTGATGCATGGGAGTCGGCTGCTAAAGGTACCGCCCTCGAGGGAGCGGTTGATCGTCAAGCGCTCAAGGAGTCGGTTCCCCTCCCCCTTGGTTATCGTGGCGATGCCTCGCTCCCTGACGGTTACCCTTGGTGGTCGGGACTTGAGGCTCGGGCGATTCGAAAGGCCAAGCTTGGTGCTCAACTTGAGGTTCCTCCCACCCCTCTAGCCGGCCCCACCGACTTAGTCGAGCCGAGTGGTGCGGATGACGAGGAAGAGAGGGAAGAGGTCGACGAGGAGATCGAAGTCGAAGAGATGCCGATAGGGCCGGCGATCGAGGGGGCGGGCGTGGGGACTGAGCCGCTTGGTCATGAGGAAGGTGTAGGGACCGAGCCTGTGGTCGACAGGGGGGAGAATGCTGACTTGGCTGAAAAATCAACTGCGGACTCCCAGAAGAATTAGATATCTTGATAGTTTTGCTTGTTCTGTTTCTCTTTCTTTGCCGTTCTTAATCCATTTTCAGGATTGTAAGGGTTAAGACGGCTGCGAATGTAACTTGGTTGCTTATCTACTATAATTTTTTATTGGCTTGCCGTTTATGTTTTTCGTCGATTCTCGCTGCTGATTTTGCCTGAACGATGATGATTTTTTTTTAATGTCAAGATCTATCTATTCCCATCGATTGTTGTATATTTTATCGTTCGTTTTGATGTCTTTTTCGATTGATCTGAATATTCCGAGTGTATCGTCTCATCCTACTATTCTTCTCTCAACCCAGCTTGCGAGCTGGTCGAAGACGAGCAATGATTTTAGCAGCTTCATAGCTGGTAAACAATAAAGTTTTTCAACTCGTCTTCTCCCAACCCGGCTTGCGAGCTGGTCGAAGACGAGCAATGATTTTAGCAGCTTCATAGCTGGTAAACAATTAAGTTTTTCAACTCGTCTTCTCCCAACCCGGCTTGCGAGCTGGTCGAAGACGAGCAATGATTTTAGCAGCTTCAAGCTGGTAAACAATAAAGTTTTTTCAACTCGTCTTCTCCCAACCCGGCTTGCGAGCTGGTCGAAAACGAGCAATGATTTTAGCAGCTTCATAGCTGGTAAACAATAGTTTTTCAACTCGTCTTCCCCCAACCCGGCTTGCGAGCTGGTCGAAGACGAGCAATGATTTTAGCAGCTTCAATCTGGTAAACAATAAAGTTTTTTCAACTCGTCTTCTCCCAACCTGGCTTGCGAGCTGGTCGAAAACGAGCAATGATTTTAGCAGCTTCAAGCTGGTAAACAATAAAGTTTTTCAACTCGTCTTCTCCCAACCCGGCTTGCGAGCTGGTCGAAGACGTGCAATGATTTTAGCAGCTTCAAGCTGGTAAACAATAAAGTTTTTTCAACTCGTCTTCTCCCAACCCGGCTTGCGAGCTGGTCGAAAACGAGCAATGATTTTGAACTTCATAATTATAGAATTTATAGTTTAGCCAAGGTTCATTTTGAGTGGCCATTTCGTTGTTAAAGGCTTCGTGATCACAAGCTTCGTGGCTTAGTCGAGATTCCACTCGAGGCATACAACTTCGTAGTTGTTTTAAATCGACTTCGTAGTCATGGGCTTCTAGCCTTTGCCGAGAGTCCACTCGAGGCGTACAACTTCGTAGTTGTTTTAGATTGACTTTGTAGTCGTAGGCTTCGTAGCCTTTGCCGACATTCCACTCGAGGCATACAACTTCGTAGTTGTTTTAAATCGACTTTGTAGTCGTGGGCTTTGTAGCCTTTGCCGAGAGTCCACTCGAGGCGTACAACTTCGTAGTTGTTTTAGATCAACTTCGTAGTCGTAGGCTTCGTAGCCTTTGCCGAGATTTCACTCGAGGCATACAACTTCGTAGTTGTTTTAGATCGACTTCGTAGTCGTAGGCTTCATAGCCTTTTGCCGAGATTCCACTCGAGGCATACAACTTTGTAGTTGTTTTAGATCGACTTCGTAGTCGTTGTTGTCAATCGGCTTTATAGCCGTTTCAAAAAAATTTGATTTTTCGAGTAATCATAATAAAATCAACATGGAAATGTAAAAGACAACTTAAACATAAACTTGGAAGTCATTGCATTACTGAATATGATTAAGCATTGTTTAGTACAAAAGAGTATTTGAAATATCATCCTTTGCATAAAAGCGTCTGGGATGGATCATATGTCGAGGTCACGGTAGCTGTCGTCCTTCGCTATCCTATTGGTATGTTCCTTTATTTCCCCGATCTAAATCTCCATGAATTCGCCATGTGGTTCAGGATCGCTGTTCGTCCTTTTCTCGCTCGACATTGGCTTCTTCCCTTTCTTAACCCCGGCCCGCTGGTTGGCTTTCACAGCGATTTGATAACAAGTCCTTGACAACTTTTGATCGCCTCTGGCTTCTCCCACTTGATCTCCGACTGGGAATTTCAATTTCATGTGGTAAGTCGACACCACAGCCTGAAATGCATTAAGCGCGGGCCTTCCCAAGATCACATTGTAAGCTGACTCGACATCGACTACCACGAATCTCACCATTTTTACCTTCCGCAAGTTGCCTTCCCCAAGGACGACAGCGAGCATGGTTTCTCCTAGGGGTGCGACTTCTGACCCATTGAAACCGAGCAGCGAGGTATGGAGGGGTGTGAGTTGTATGTCTAGCTCCATCCTCTTGAGGCAATCATAGAATATTACATTTACTGAACTCCCAGTATCGACAAACACCCTCTGTACTTCGTATCCTGACACTTGAGCAATTATCATCAGTGCATCGTTGTGAGGCCTCTCGACCTCTCCTACGTCCGCTGGCCCGAAATTCATTACTGGACTATTTTCGTCTACTTGTTGTACCTCAATTTTTCTATGACGCCCCCGAGCATATGCTTTCCTTGCTCGGTTAGAATCTCCATCTGTCGATCCACCGAATATCATATGTATAACTCCTCTTTTTTGGGGAAGCTCCTCTTTCTCAGGCGTTCTCGCCCTCTTGCGAGGGCTCCTGCTCCTTTCTCTCCTTCTACTCTACTTTTCCCAATCCTTGTATATGAATTCCTTTAAATGCCCTGCTTTAATCAGCCTTTCGATCTCGTCTTTAAGGTGCCTACAGTCGTTAGTATTGTGCTCAGTGTCCTTATGAAATTGACAATATAGATTACTCTTTGGCCTTGTTGGTCCGTCTTTCCTCGTCTTGGGCCATCTGACGACATTGTCATGAATTTCTCTTTCCATCACCTCCAAAATTCGCGCTTGAGGGGCCGATAAAGGGGTGTATTGAGTTGGTCTCCAACCCCTAGATCGCCCCTCTCTGTCAGCTCGTGGGGATCCCTTCCTTTCCCCAGTCGAGGAAACTTTCTTCTCCCTTCTCTCATCTCGATGGTCACCCTTACTTTCTTTAAGTGTTCACGAGAAATCATTCTCCGCCTCTTCGACGTTCATATATTTTGCGCATCTCCCCAGCACCTCGTCAAACGTTCTACCCGGGCGCTTTGCCAAAGAGTTCCTGCACAAGCCCGGTAGCAACCCTCGAGTCAAACCCCCTGCCTTTATTTCCTCTGACGCCCTGGCACCTCGACGCATGCCCACGTATATCTCGCCACATAATATCGTAGCGACTCACCTTCTTTCTGCTGGATGCCCATTAAGGTCAGATATGATTTCTCTTGCGGTCTGACACTTGCAAATTGATTGAGAAAGCTCGCACTGAATCCCTCAAAATTCTTGATGGCCCCCGCTGGTAGTTGATGAAACCAATCCTGCGCAGATCCCCGCAAAGTCGTTAGGAAAGCTCGACATTGCACCGGGTCATTATAACGATGCAGAACTGCCATGTTCTCGAAACTCCTCATGTGACGAGATGGATCGGTCGACCCGTCATAACTTATGTTTAGATCACGAAAACCTTGCGGTAGGTCGGCATCCAGGATGTGTTGTGAGAACGGATGTCCCCTTGAGCCTCCAACTTTCCTCCCCTCGAATCGGGCCTGTAAATCACGAACTTGGGCCAGCAACTGTTCCAGTGTTTCATCTCTCGCCTGCGGATTAGCGGTCCTAATGGAGGACGCCTCCTCCTCCACCCTTCTGATCTGCCTATCATTGGACTGGGCTTGTTGCTCGTGATCATGGGGTGGTGGCTCGATCCTGCGCTGCTCGAGCCTGGGATGCTCGACTTGGACCTGCTTGAGTCGGGCTGCCACCACCTCCGCTATCATTCTTTGCATCTCACTCCTCGTCATAGTCATCGTTTGCTCCTCGACCTGGGGGGTGGTCTTGCCCCTTGCTCCAACATTTCAGACCGCTTTCCCAAGCTCAAAGCCGTTTTGGCGGACTCGTTCTCGTCAGTTCCCGTGTCGGTGGCCCTTTTCTGACTAGATTCTCCTTGTATTAGCCCTGGGATCTTCACCCCAGGTGGTGTGATGGGCGTTTCCTCCTCCCTATGCGCTCCCGACGGCGCGTGCCCTCCGAACGGCGGGAAACCAAGCACCTGAAGTGGTGGTCTAGGGCCAGGAACCGGTGGCGGCCGCTTATCCGTCCACGCTGCTCGAAAGTCCTCGTTTAGATTCCTCGATAACCCTTCCTCCTCCTCCATGTCAAACAGATCGGAACTAGGTGTAAAGCTCTTACTTCTTTCAAGAACTCCCCACAGACGGCGCAAATTTGATGGGTCTCCTCCTGGATCTGGAGTAAACCGGTGGAAATGATCTACGGTATGTTCGAATCGTCTCCAAGTCGCTCGTGGACCGCTGCGAACACCTGCAAGAACTCAACACCGGAAGTGTTTCCTGGTGAAGAGCCTCCGACGCTCAAGTTAGTGAGAGAGAAGAGGAGGAGCTCTGCTCAGTAGGAGCAGCAGCTGAATAATGAATGAAGAGAATGAAAGTTAGGGTTTGGAGTCACCTCTACTCCTTTATATAAGGGTAGAAATGCTCACTAGAAAATACCTGAAATGCCCTGGCCGACTTACCTGAAGTGTCCAAAATGCCCTGCTCGGTTCACATTCTGCCCACTCTCTGAGTCAGCACCTAGATTCCTTCTCATCTCATACAAATTCTCTAGCTCAAGAAGCCTTGCTACGATACGGAGGTAAATGTGAGTCGTCAGAGGTACTCTAAGTCGAGTCGGAGCCTTGTCGAGTCGACTTATGGTCCTGTTAGTATATCCGAGGCTCTCTGAATGCTTATTCGCCTTCTAGCGCGTAAGTCGACTTACACCAAGTCGACTTCCTAAAGTCGTCTTCTGATCGTCCCTAGGCAGGTGGTGATCTTCTTATGACTGATAGGCCATGTCGACTTTGGGAGGTATCGTCTTGACGATATTCTTGGCAGCGTCTGTCGAGTCGAGTAACTAACGCCTGAACTGGGTTACGATAATAGGGCTATATCATTATTATTATTATTATTATTATTATTATTATTATTATTATTATTATTATTATTATTATTATTATTATTATTATTATTATTATTATTATTACAGGTATTATTGCGTAATGCCTAATTACTTTTAATTGTATAAATTGATTGTTATTATTATCATTATTATTATTTATATTATTTATCTAATTGACAAATTGCTATTATTAATATTATTATTTATATTAAATGTCTAATTTGCCTAGTTAATAATATGTGCTTAAATGTTTATTATTAATAAATAATATTTGTATGTATTATATGTATTATATATTGTTTATATCCGTTATTTATTTTATCGAACCGTCCAATCAAACCCAAGCCCGCGCCCAATTGCCGAACCGCACCTACTCGGCTAGCCACCCGGTTTCCCTCCCTCTCTTTGATTCTTGTATAGCAAGTTTGGGGTAACCTAGCATTATAAATAAATGGAGAATCTCTTAGCTCTCGTCATTAGCCCCGCAGACCCCAGCTCTCGGTTCTCTTTCCCTCGTTTTGTTTGCAGCAAAAATTAAGAACGCTCCTTCTCTCTCGCTATCTCTCACCTCTCTCTCGCATTAAAAAATCTGCTCGTGAATCAGAGCACAGCAGAAAATCTGAGTCCATCGTTCCTCCACCATCATCATCGTTTCTCCACCATCACTACAGCGCCATCACGTTCATCGCAATCCATCATCGTCGTCATTCACCCTCTTTCATATTTATGCTCTTCTGTTCGCGAACCAGGCCCGTGCCACGCTTGTTCGAGCATCATTGTCACGATAGTCACCAGCCCCCAGCAATCTCGTACGACCCGTAACCTGCTCGCGATTTCTCCGTGCTCAACCGCTGCATCATCTCGTTAAGCGTGTAGTCCCGAGCCGTCGTCCATCGCAGGCCATTGTTGGTCACCTTGATCACGAGCCCCGACGTACCCTTTGAACTGTTGTTTGCAAGTCACCAGCAGACCTAGTTGTTGTCCCAAGACTCGTGTTCCGTCGACGAGCCAAACGAAGTTGTCGAGCCCCCTCGTGCGGTCCGTTTCAGCCCCGGCTCGACCCTTTCGCGTGTCTCCATCCCGAGAATGGTACCAAGACTGATTATCCCCCTCGAATTGATGTGTTTATATTCGTTTATGTGATGTTGTATGTCTTTGAATATATATTGTATTAGGGTTAATATTAATTGTATTTATGTGATAAGTTTATCGATTAATGTAAGATCATGTGAAGTCTCGTTATTTTCGTATAAGTGCTGTGGGAATGGAACCTTTTTTATGTCCTTGGCCATGTGGCGAAGGCCTTGGACGAGTTGGTGAAGTTTCGAGTCATTTATAATTTTCGAAACGTGAATAGCTGCTGAATTTTAATGAATTAATGATAAATTGTATGCTGCTCCGATTGTCATGATATTATACATGTGATGTCCTGTGTTGATACTACATGTCGTGTAAAAATTTCAGAATTTAATTTCATCTATAGCTATTTTAATTAATTATTTTGATTTTTGGGCAGAATTCGTATAAATTGCATAATAAATTTATTTGTGTACCAAAATAGCTGAAATTTGTATATGTTGTTCCTCTGTCATTTTTGTATATTATATATAAATTTCTAAATTTTTGGACTTAGTTTGCTAGTGTAAGTAATTATTTGTAGTTTTCTGCTGAACATCGTTTTAATTATGATAAATAGATCCGTTGCTGTCAATTTCTGAAAATTTGTGAGCACGCTCTGTTTATTTTGTTTTACTTAGCATAAAAGTTTCAGAATTTAATTCGTTCATTGTAGCAGGTTCGTTATTAAAATGAGTTTTCGACTGAATATTGTCAGAATTTTCATCATTCGCGTGCTTATTATTTAAAGCTGAAATATTTATATGTTGGTACTCACATGCTGTAGTTGTCTATGTAAAAATATGAAGGTTAATTCGTTCATTTGGTCAGCCTTTATAATTGTGCTCGTTTTTGCTGAAAACTTGTTTGAATTTTATAAAATCATGTGTTTTGAGTTAAGGGCTGATACTTGGTGATATTCCTAGGTTCAGTGGTATGAATTTTGTGTTAAAATTATAAAGTCAAACTCATTCGTTTGTCTGACCATCTAGAATTTGTGTATTTGCCCTTAATTGGTTTCGAGTCGAGTCCAAGTGTTCCAATGTCCACAGCACTCCACGAATGACTTAGTCGAATCAAGTTCGACTAAGTATGATTTGTGTGTGCTTCTTTTAAGGTCAAGATAAGATATTGATTTCAGTATCTCGACTTATTGTAGGTGCTTGACGAGCCGAGCTCACCGCCTACCCTTTATTGTTTGTGTTTAGCACTCGCTTTCGACCAGGTGGGTTTCAATTATGAAATTGCTATGCCTTGATTAATTGTTATTGTTTTGCTATGATCAATGTATGCATGTGAACCATGTAGCCTTCGATGTGAGTTGTATCGGTCGTCGAACGGTTATCCCCGTTTGATTATGGATTATTTGAGATTATTATTTATTATCTTTATTATTATTATTATTATTATTATTATTATTATTATTATTATTATTATTATTATTATTATTATTATTATTATTTGCCTATTTGAATATTGTTATTATTATTATTATTATTATTATTATTATTGTTATTATTATTATTATTATTACAAGTATTATTGCTTAATGCCTAATTACTTTTAATTGTCTAAATTGATTGTAATTATTATCATTATTATTATTTATATTATTTATTTAATTGCCTAATTGCTATTCTTAATATAATTATTTATATTAAAGGTCTAATTTGCCTAATTGATAATATGTGCTTAAACAATGGCGGATTCAAAATGATTACATAATGGGGGCACCATATAATTAACACCGCATCGTCGCCTTGATGTATCTTTTTCATTATTTTTTTTATATATATTGACCGATTGACGCTGCTGGCTGCTGATAAATATATATATGCATCAATTTTATTTTAATTATTATTAATGGGCTTCTAAATATTTTTGTTTTCTTTTAATAATTAAGTTTATTATTTTGGGTTGTTAGATGTAGGTTGAATTTTTTCTGTTTGGGCTGGGGACATAATTTTGGGCCTAGAGAAATTGTACTCTTTTGGACTACCTAACTAATATAGCTTGGAGACAACAATTTTGTTGGGGGCCTGTGACCCCACTTATTTAATGTGGATCCGCCACTGCTTAAATGTTTATTATTAATAAATATTATTTGTATGTATTATATATTGTTTATACCCGTTATTTATTTTATCGAACCGTTCGACCAAACCCAAGCCCGCGCCCAATTACCGAACCGCACCTACCCGGCTAGCTAACCGGTTTCCCTCCCTCTATTTGATTCTTGTATGGCAAGTTTGGGGTAACCTAGCGTTATAAATAGAGGGAGAATCCCTTAGCTCTCGTCATTAGCCCCGCAGACCCTAGCTCTCGGTTCTCTTTCCCTCATTTTATTTGCAACAGAAATTAAGAACGCTACATATTTGTCGCTATCTCTCGCCTCCCTCTCGCGCTAAAAAAAAATGCTCGTGAACCAGAGTGAAACGTATAATTTTTATCGCGAGTGCGCAAAACATAGTAATAACGTGAAGCAATAATGTAAATAGCGGAAGCAACAACCGAAGATTTTTAAAACTCTTCAAGGAAGCGTCCCACTTCCCCTCAGAGCTCTTTCATTGATAAATTATAACACGACATAGTTTGGACTTACACGACTCGAACTCCCTTCTAGTCTAGCCACAACTATACACGATCCTATCAACTAATTCTTCGGCCACGTCATGTGGACTTTTTACCAACACTTAATCCCTAAGTGTAAACTAAGAATGTGTTTGAATAAACCAAAGAAAAGTAAAACTAATGTAACGCCCCGTTTTATTTTAAAGAGTTTACCGAACTTATTTATAAAAGTCAGAGTAAATTTTTCGCAAAATGCCAAATTAAAAATTTGAACTTAAAAGGGCGCTACTTAACTACCTGTTGGGTTCTGTTAGGAACGTCAAACAACATGCACAACATTGAACTTTATCGAAATAAATCCTAACGTAGCGGAATCTATAGTTAGGATATGGACGTTTACCTTTTAAAATTTTTGCCGACTCTCAGACGATGTACAGTACCGTTGGTGAAGTTCGTCTGAACACCACAACCTAATGGGCGGATAGGTTTGGCCTTTAGTTGATTCTAATCAACTCATCAAACGGATCACGAACAGACGGTGGCTTGGTCTCGGCAGTCGGGTGCAGCGGGCGTGCGCGTCGGGCGCGGACAGCGAGCAGGTGCGGGCGTCGTGCGTGTCGTGGACGATGTGCGCGGGCACTG
>CACSLK010006106.1:91025-106290 GCA_902706635.1 Striga hermonthica
AGTCACCGCCTCTACGCGCGCCGCCCTCGGCTTTCCTATTCCTCGGCGCGCGAGGCATCGCGCGCCTTGCCTGCCTCGCACGCGCACGCCCCTGCCTCGCCTAGTCCCGCGTGGACTAGGCTTTGTCCGTCTGCCTCGCATGCGCACGCCATTCCTATTCCTTGAAGGACCATGCTTCGAGCCCATATCCACTATTCCTATTCCTACTAGGAATATGCTCCTGGTCACGTTTCCTGATTTTTCGAGGATTACTCCCGTCACCGATCTCCCACGCACGTTCCGGCACTCAACTGCTTTTCTTATTCCTGCGAGGATTAGTATTTGCGCCTCGCCTATTCCTACGAGGATTAGGCTTGCCAACCTGGTCTTGACTTGTGCCTCGCGCGTGTCGCCGTGTGCCTCGCGCTCGTCGTCCGGCACTCCTATGCCTACGCGGTCTAGACTATCGTTCGCGTCGGCCCACACGTCGCTCGTGCGCCTATGCGCACTCGCTGTCCATCCGCCGTAGTCCCTCGTGCGCATCCTCTCGCGCGCATCAAGTTCCGATGCACGCTGTTGGCTCGTACCTGCCCACCCGCATGTAATTGCGCATCCGTTCATTGGCCCATAGCAATTCCCCTCGCGCGCCATCCACCCAACAACCTCCCCCTGCGCGCCACTTCGCCTATTCTCCAAGCGCCATGCGCGTCTACGTCAATGCGCGTATTTTCGCCCTTTTCTAATGCGCCCTTTCTTGCGTGTTATTGCGCCTCGCATACGAGCTCGTACCCATCTCTTAGGCCATGCGTGCATCGTTTTGGCCCTTTTTCCAGTTTCCTTGGGTCGTCTTGGCTCTCGGCCCTTCTTGTCACAGGGGTACGAAACCCACTTCCATATCATTCCCCTCCTCTTCGAGACTTTTCTTGTCCTCAAGGATTCATCCTCGACCATCCAAACATCGGGCACTTCTTCTTCGATCACGTGCACATCCCACTCACGGTCCTCATCGACCTCGACCAAGACCTCGACTTTGAATATCACTTCATCCGTGTTTTCCTTCTTGTGCGTCGCGTAGCGACTCTCTTCGGCCTCAGCCTCGATGTGTTGCGCGTGTTGTTCTTGCGCGCACGCTTTGCTCCAATCACCCGATCTCACCATGGTGTACTCGGCGTCGGTCTCCTGTTTGTACGACTTCGTCTCTTGGTTCTCCTCGTCTGTGAACTCGTCGGCGAACAACGGTTCCTCGCACTCGACTTGGTCGACCTCACACTCAACCGCCTTGTCTTCAACATAGCCCGATAGATCGGACGTAAACAAGGACTCTCCTTTAATGACCTCCTCCATGATCTTGAGTTGTCGTTTGAGCTTCTCCTTTTGCTCGTACATCTCCTCCAAATATTCTTTCTCCCAAGGGGTTAATTCCCTATCCAAACCTTCGAGATACTCAAGATCCTCCCAATCCAATTCATCTAAAGGCAACATCATGACTCTTTTTTTTTATGACTCTAAGAATAAAAATTCGAACAAAATGCAAACCAAAATAAAAAATAAAACAAAGAGAAATTCGGCCCCTCAACAGAAGGTAATAACCGAAAAAAATCAAACAAAGGACTAGGTGACACTTTTTTTTAAGACACGAAAAAATTTGAAAATTTTGAATAAATAAATTCGAAAATTTCGACCCAAACAAAAAAGAAATTCGGTCCCTCAGCAAAAGGCAAACCGAAAAAAAAGAAAAAAGATAGATAGATAAAGAACACGATCAGCACCTCTCAATGAAACCATCTCAATGAAACCCTCTCAACGAGAGCACCAATGATGACGGATCGTGTCTTTACTCTATTTCCGGATTGTGAATAAACGCGCACTAGGGCCTTCATTTATCCACGATAGGTGTATCTAACATACGCACTATCGGCCTTCTCCTAGACACTGTGACTTCAAGACGCTCTAATGGCCTTCTCTCCGACACTGTATGTAAACACGCACTAATGGCCTTGTTTAAACACACGTAAGAACATCAAGTTCCCCCTTATGAGATTCACTCATCAATTCCAAGACTCAACATGTTTATTAATGAAGAGGTACATGGGTATTTATAGGTGCCAACTACCTCTAATGCTAATCTTAATAGGAAACTAATAACGGAAAATTCCAATTAAATCCCCAATGCCTTTTTCAAATTCTTTGTCAGTCCCCATTACATTTGTTTTTCTTCTGCACTCCCTAATACATTAATCTCTTTCCTCTCAACTCCCCATATAAATATTAATACTATTATTATTCATTTATTTTACTTCAAAATCATAAAAATTGAACAAACCCGTTCAGCTCCCTCTCTCTCTTCGTTTTTCATCGCCGATCGCCTCCCTCTCTTTCTCTCTAAAAATTCCATTGCGATTCCATCTCTGACACGAACACGATTCCATATCTGAACACGATTTCTCCTCCCTTCGCCGGCCATATCTCCGGGAAGCTTGCCCTTCGTCTCCGGCCAAAAAAATTCACATCCGACAATGGCGAGCTCGAAAAAAAATCCACAACAAACCGTCCTCCTCGTCCAAAACCGTAAGCAAGGTAAGATTTTTTTTTTAAAAAAAAAATATGTGATGCTAGTGGACTCGAAATTGTGGGATTTTTTTTCAAATTTTGATTCTTTTTCTTAAATTCAAAAATTTCAAAATTTGGAATTTGATTAATGCTAATACACTTTGAATTTGGAATTTTATTGATAAATTTGGGCTCTTTGCATGTCTAGGGTTCATAAATATTTTATTTGGTATGCTTTTGAATTAGAGCTCTTTATTAAATAGGGCTTTGTATGAATATGCCATGAATGATGTTTTGGTACATTTGTTTGGTGGTTTTGCGAAATGACAATGTTTTATATCAATTAGGGCAATTGCTTGGTGTTGAAATGACATGAGAATTTCATGTCCATCTGTCGAATTTGCAATTAGGGCTTTTTAATTTAGTGATGTTTTGATTTGCAATTAGGGCTTTTTAAGTTAGTGATGTTTTGATTTGCTGAGCTGGATTCGATCATGTGTCTTGTTGAAGGTGGTTTTATGGT
Source organism: Striga hermonthica (assembly GCA_902706635.1). Taxonomy (NCBI): domain Eukaryota; kingdom Viridiplantae; phylum Streptophyta; class Magnoliopsida; order Lamiales; family Orobanchaceae; genus Striga; species Striga hermonthica. The sequence goes on from CACSLK010006106.1 coordinate 94,078, forward strand.
ATGAATTAATAAATACTTATTTTAGGGACCTGTTTTTGGTTTATCATGTTTTTTTTTTTTTATTTGGATAATGATATGATTTCTGTTGGCAGTGGTGCTTACATTGTGGTTACATGTTTGTCTTGGTAAAAATATTTAGTATTATTATCATATATTTGGGTGTGGGTGTTGTATGTGAAGTTCTATGTGGGTATGTGTCTAAAGTGTGCTTGCATTTCAGTTTTCATGTTTGTATTATGAAAAATGAACTTTTTTTGTAATTTATATGACAAGCAGTTTGACTTGTTTTATCATCTCTGTTTTTGCTGTTAGTTGAAAAGTTCTATTTGCACTGTAAGACTTCTAATGCTGCTGAATTTTTATATGGATTGTTAAATGTAGTTTTGGTGGTTTGGTGGGTACTTCATGCGGGGGAAAAGTATGAAAAATCTCTTATTTCCCACTACACGACGTTCGATTCTAATCTAGCCGGGCTTGCAAATATGTACCAGGAGGGTTCGATGTTGACCTTCGAGGGCGAGAAGATCATGGGAGCCCATAACATCGTCGCATCAAGGAAGCCTATATGTACTAAATGACATTTTCCGCCTAAATTATGCACGAGCAAGCTGGAACTCAATCGGCTATTGATTAAAATCTCGGGCCTATGACTTTGTTTTCAAATTATTGTGTCAGGTTTCTAAAAGGATTGTTTATATTCATCTGATTGGCTTGTTTGTGTATTCTTTTCGCATATTATTGTGAAGATTGAAGATAAATTCTCTCAGTTGAGATGGGGTCATTTTGATTGCATGAACTCTCAAGTCTTTACGGATGGTTAAATCAAAAGAATTTGTAAAGTACAAAAAGAAAAAGAAAAAAAAAAGTCTCTTATTCTCATTTGTGATGGTTTTATTGAGTGTTGATTGTTGTAATGCAAGCTTTAAAAAAAAAAAAAAAAAAAAGATAAAACAAATCTCTAAAATGGTATAGTTTTTTAACAAATAATACCACTCCTTCTTCTATATAGTACCAGTTATTAGATGAATTAATACTTATTTTGTAGAAAGAACAAAAAGTGGATTATTTTCAATTTGGTCAACATTTGCAATATTAGTATCAGACCTAGATTAAGATAATACCACAATTATGGTGTTCTAGTACCAGATATCGGGTCTTCAGTACCAACTCCGACAAACGTAAAAAAAAAAATGATTTTACCCAAATAATACCACTTTTTCTTCTTCGCAGTACCAGTTATTGATGAATTAGTACCAACTTTTGGTCAACGAAAATGGATTATTCAATTGTGGTCAATATTTGCAATAATTTGTACCAGACATAGAGTAAGATAATACCAGCTTTCGGTGTTTTAGTACCAGATATTGAGACTTTAGTACCACTTGTAATAAACACATAAAAACACTAAATTTTGGTCTCAAATGATGTTTATATGACCGATAACCACTCACATTATTTTATATGAGATTTATGACGTGTTTAATTAACTTTACTCGCAAATTGGTCACAAACTCAACACACTAATGAGAAATCACTACAAATATACTTCATTCCATTGAATGACACACTTCATCTTATAGAATTATCATACATGACTACTCCGAATTCTACCTATATGTTTTAACTTTCATTATTTTTCATTCAAATCACGCGAGAACAATCCACGTATCATGGTAGACATGGAGGATTAGAGAAATCATGATTCTTAAAATAGTACCAGTTTTGGGAAAAATAGTACCGCGTCTTCTTCTACGTGGTACTTGTTTTTTTTATCGATTAATACCAACTTTTGGTCAATGAAAATGGATTATTCAATTGTGGTCAACATTTGCAATAATTGGTACCAGGTCTATAGTAAGATAATACCATCTTTCGGTGTTTTAGTACCACTTGTAATGAACACATTAAAACACCGAATTTTGCCCAAATGACGTTTATATGACCAATAATCACTCTCATATTATTTTCTATGAGATTTAAAATATTTTTAATTGAGTTTAATCGTAAAATGGTCATGAACTCGACACACGAAGAATCATCATACATGACTACTCTAAATTCTACCTATATGTTTTCACTTCCACTATTTTTTATCCAAATCACGCGTGACTGATCTACGTGTCATGGTAGACATGAAGGATTAGAGAAATCATGATTCTTAAAATAGTACTAGTTTTGGAAAAAATAGTACCGCTTCTTCTTCTACGTAGTACCTGATTTTGATCAATTAGTACCAACTTTTGGTCAACGAAAATGAATTATTCAATTGTGGTCAGCATTTTCAATAATTGGTACCAAACCTAGAGTAAGATAATACCAGCTTTCGTTATTTTAGTACCAGATATCGGGTCTCTAGTACCACTTGTAATGAACACATAAAAACACTGAATTTCGGTCTCAAATGATGTTTATATGACCAATAATCACTCTCACATTATTTTCTATGAGATTTAAAATGTTTTTAATTGACTTTAATCGCAAATTGCTCATAATCTCGACACACTAATGAGAAACCACTACTAGTACACTTTATTTCATTGAATGACACACTTCATCTCATAGAATCATCATACATGACTACTTCAAATGCTACTTATATGTTTTAGCTTCCACTATTTTTCATCCAAATCACGCGTCAACGATCCTCGTGACATGGTGAACATGAAGGATTATAGAAATCACGATTCTTAAAATAGTACTAGTTTTACCATAAACAATATCTCTTCTTCTTCTATGCAGTACCAGTTATTGATCAATTAGTACCTACTTTTGGTCAACGAAAATGGATTACTTCAATTTTGGTCAACATTTGCAAAAATTGGTACCAGACCTAGAGTATGATAGTACCATTTTATGGTGTTTTAGTACCAGATATCGGGTCTTTAGCACCACTTGTAATGAACACATAAAAAGACCGAATTTCAGTCTCAAATGATGTTTATATAACCCATAATCACTCTCACATTAGTTTATATGAGACTTGAAATGTTTTTAATTGGGTTTTATCATAAAATGATCATGAATTCGACACACTAATGAGAAAACACTACTAATACACTTTATTTCATTGAATTACGCACTCCATTTCATAGAATCATCATACACGACTACTCCAAATGCTACCTTTATGTTTTAACTTCCACAATTTTTCATCTAAATCACGCGCTGACGATCCACGTGACATGGTAGACATAAAGGATTAGAGAAATCATAATTCTTAAAATAGTACCTGTTTTAGCCAAAATAGTACCACATCTTCTACATGGTACCTTTTTTGATCGATTAGTACCTACTTTTGTGAACGAAAATGAATTATTTCAATTCTGCTCAACATTTACCAAAAGTAGTACCAGTCATAAAGTAAGTCAGCACCACATTATGGAGAGTTAGTACCAGATATCTTGTCCCTAGTACCACTTGTAATGAACACATAAGAAGACCGAATTTCGGTCGCAAATGATGCTTATACGACCCATGATCACTCTGACATTAGTTTATATAAGATTTTAAATGTTTTTGATTGAGTTTAATCATAAATTGGTCGTAAACTCGATACACTAATGAGAAAAACTACTACTAGACTTCATTTCATTGAATGACACACTTCATCTCATAGAAATCATACATGACTACTTCAAATTCTATCTAATGTTTTCAATTCTACTTTTTTTCATCCAAATCACGTGTGAACAATCCACATGTCATGGTAGACATGAAGGATTAAAAAAATCACGTTTTTTATAATAGTACCGGTTTTGGGAAATATGGTACCGCATCGTATTCTGCGTGGTACCTGATTTCGATCGAATAGTACCTACTTTTTTTTTTGAAGAAAAATTGATTATTTCAATTCTGCTCAACAATTACCAAAAGTAGTACCAGTCATAGTGTAAGTCAGTACCAAATTATGGAGAGTTAGTACAAAATATCCTGTCCCTAGTACCACTTGTAATGAACACATAAGAAGACCGAATTTTGGTCGCAAATAATGGTTATACGACCCATGATCACTCTGACATTAGTTTATATAAGATTTAAATGTTTTTGATTGAGTTTAATCACAAATTGGTCGTAAACTCGATACACTAATGAGAAAACACTACTACTAGACTTCATTTCATTGAATGACACACTTCATCTCATAGAAATCATCATACATGACTACTTCAAATTCTATCTATATGTTTTCAATTCCACTTTTTTTTTTTTTTTTTTTTTATCCAAATCACGTGTGAACAATCCACATGTCATGGTAGACATGAAGGATTAAAGAAATCGCGTTTTTGATAATAGTACCGGTTTTAGGAAATATGGTACCGCATCTTATTCTGTGTGGTACCTGTTTCGATCGAATAGTACCTACTTTTTTTGAAGAAAAGTTGATTATTGCAATTTTGCTCAACATTTACAAAAAGTAGTACCAGTCATAGAGTAAGTCAGTACCACATTATGGAGAGTTAGTACCAGATATCTTGCCCTAGTACCACTTGTAATGAACACATAAGAAGACCGAATTTCGGTCGCAAATGATGCTTATACGACCCATGATCACTCTGACATTAGTTTATATAAGATTTGATATTTGGTTAATTAAGTTCAATCGCAAATTGGTCAACTCAACACACTAATGGAAAAACACCTTAATATACTTCAACTCATTGAATGGCACCAATTTAAACGAAAATATTACCTCCTTTTTTTCTACGTAATACCTGTTATTGATCGATTATTACCAACTTTTGTGACGAAAAATTGATTATTTCAATTCTGCTTAACATTTACAAAAAGTAGTACCAGTCATAGTGTAATGCAGTACCACTTTATGGCGCAATAGTACTAGATATCATGTCCCTAGTACCACTTGTAATTAACAAAAAAGAAGACCGAATTTCGGTCGCAAATGATGTTTATACGACCCATAATCACTATGACATTAGTTTTTTTGATATTTGATATTTGATTAATTAAGTTTAATGGCAAATTGGTCACGAACTCAACACATTAATGGAAAAACACTACTTAATATACTTCAACTCATTGACTGGTACCAGTTTTTACGGATATAATACCGCCTTTCTTCTACGAAGTACCTGTTATTGATCAATTAGTACCAGCTTTTTGGAATAAAAATGTAATACACCGATTAAAACTTCACAAAACTATTACCTATATTGCAGTATGAAATGTCAGTATATTGTACAAAAAATATTACTCATAAAGTGTCATTTACTACCCACTCTTTGGAATGAAGATGAGTACACAAGTATGGACGAGATTGCATTTTCGGATGGCAAACTGGTTATCCCATTTGTATAACGATGCATATACTCTCCATTCACAATCCGCGTCGCTACAACAAACGATGACCTTTTGCTTGTCATTTTTCCGATACTTAAAAGACTGCTTGTTTGCAATCGCGTAGTTTTTGAAACTCTTTCGAAATCGTCGGCCCCACTGAATATCTGCCCTTCTCATTTGATGCAAGATCTCCAAGAATAGATCGATTTATCTTGCAACAATTCTTCTTCTCCCTCCGAGAAATCATCAGACTGTACGTTTTTCCGATCACAACCCTCATCGCTACAACAAACAATTACCTTCTGCTGATCATTTTTCCAATACTTAAAAGAGCGCTTATTTGCAATTGCAAACTGACTAGGGTATTTTGGATACTTCATGTATATCGACCGGGGCATTTTTGGTACTTTAATTAGGTATTTCGTTCTATACAAAGGAGATGAGTTAACCTAAAACCCTAACTTTCACTCTCTCTATTCATTTCTCACGGCTGCTGCTCCCACTGAACAAATCTCTCTTCATCTCTCTCATACTGACTTGAGCGTCGGAGGCGCTACATCGAAAATACTTCCGACATTGAGTTCTTGGAAAAATCGTGTTTATATAGGATTTCTGTGTATTTTTTTGGTGATTTTTTGTTAGAGAGATTGATGAAGAAGGCGAGGAAAATTAGAGACATAAAAACCCCCCGCTAAGGCACCGCCTCCTTTAGATAAGAAAAAGAAACATCAAGCCCCTCAGACTTATCTCGATGATTTCCATCATCGGAGTATATATATGTATATTTAATGGGCCCGATATTATTACAAGCGGTGTTATTTTTTAGCCTTAACAATAAGATAAAACATAACAATTGATTTAATACATATCCACGTGTAATATCTTAATAGGCGAGGCCAAAATTAGGTATCAACAGTTATATCTCAAAATAATTATATTTTAAGTATATTCGATTGACATTCATATTGCATATATAAAATAAAAAATATTTACATCTGTCATTATAAATAAATAAAACTATATTTATTAAAAAAATAAATTGAAAAATATGAAGACAACATAAATTATTTTATGACAAATATAATAAAAATCTAATTCAGTAATACACCATAAAATAATCATTTTAATGCATTTTAGCATAGATTTAAAATTATATAAGAAAATTAGATGCAAAAATACGGACACCATTTTGAATTGATTATTACTTTGTTAGTTATTCATTCCTTTTTTTATATATATTCATTATACATAATTTTACAACATAAAAATAAATTATTTTAGTTTTTCTATTGTACACATATTAATATATTTACGTACACTTGTAGTACACGGGTATCGTCCTAGTTGATATATATATTCCTCTTGAAAATTAGATCGATCTTTGAATAAATATTATTTTAATAAAGTTTGAAATTTATAATTTAGTATAATATAGATTTATAGATTTAGTATAGATTTAGTATAAATTTGAACTGACAAAAACTATAGATTTATAGATTTAGTATAATATAGATTTATATGAAATATAGATTAGTAAAAAATATATATTTTTTTATTTAGATAGTTTATACAAAAATATATTTATATTAATTAATAAAAAATTAAGAAAAAATATTATTATGAGAGATAATAGTAGAAGATCATAAAAAGAAAATAATAAACAAATATATTAGAAAGAGAGAAAAAAATAATAAATAATTAAAAAAAATTGTAGGAAGGAGAGAGAAACTGATAAAATAATGTATAATGTTAAGTGTGATGTCATAACTGCATTTGTTTTTTATTTATTTTAAAGAGATGGGGAGTTAAGTGGAAGAATGATTAGAGGGGTAGGGAGTTAGAAGGAAAAAAATTTGAAAGGGAACTGAGGAAGAAGTCAGAAATTGGTTTAGGGATTTTTAAAGAATTTTCCCAACTAATAAAACAATTAAATATTAAATCCTAAGGCAAGTAATTTCGTACTACCAAAAAATCTTAAATCTACTAGATCTCCTAATTACTTGTCTTTCACTCCAAACAATTCTAGAAGCTTGAGTCTTGCGCATGTCCAAGTCACCGCCTCTACGCGTGCCGCCCTCGGCTTTCCTATTCCTCAGCGCGCGAGGCATCGCGCGCCTTGCCTGGCTCGCACGCGGACGCCCCTGCCTCGCCTAGTCCCGCGCGGACTAGGCTTTGTCCGTCTGCCTCGCATGCGCACGCCATTCCTATTCCTTGAAGGACCATACTTCGAGCCCATATCCACTATTCTTATTCCTACTAGGAATATGCTCCCGGTTACGTTTCCTGATTTTTCGAGGATTACTCCCGTCACCGATCTCCCACGCGTGTTCCGGCACTCAACTGCTTTTCCTATTCCTGCAAGGATTAGTATTTGCGCCTTGCCTATTCCTACGAGGATTAGGCTTGCCAACCTGGTCTTGACTTGTGCCTCGCGCGTGTCGCCGTGCGCCTCGCGCTCGTCGTCCGGCACTCCTATGCCTACGCGGTCTAGGCTATCATTCGCGTCGCCCCACACGTCGCTCGTGCGCCTATGCGCACTCGCTGTCCATCCGCCGCAGTCCCTCGTGCGCATCCTCTCGCGCGCATCAAGTCCCGATGCGCGCTGTTGGCTCATACCTGCCCGCCCGCATGTACTTGCGCATCCGTTCAGTGGCCCATAGCAATTCTCCTCGCGCGCCATCCACCCAACAACCTCCCCCTGCGCGCCACTCCGCCTATTCTCCAAGCGCCATGCGCGTCTACGCCAATGCGCGTATTCTCGCCCTTTTCTAATGCGCCCTTTCTTGCGTGTTATTGCGCCTCGCATACGAGCTCGTACCCATCTCTTAGGCCATGCGTGCATCGTTTTGGCCCTTTTTGCAGCCTCCTTGGGTCATCTTAGCTCTCGGCCCTTCTTGTCACAGGGGTACGGAACCCACTTTCGTATCACGCGTGCTACCCGCGCGTTGCGCCCGTGCGCTGCGCCCGTGCGTGCCTGCTTGATACGGAAGTGGAGTTAGGGACCGGCAAGTCTAGTGAGGGGCTAAAAGGCAAAAGGTGTGCATCGGCACTTGATGCACACGAGTGGGCATATGAGCCGCGCACGCGGGAATGGCGAGGAGTACGCGGGCGCATGGTTGGCGGGTGCACGGGTGTACGTGGATTCACCATAGGCTATTTGGGCCCGGGCGGTAGCTGGGACGTGCGGAAGGCAGCGGGCGGGGACGCAAAGCGCGCGAAGGCACGCGAGTGGATGGTATGCGAGGGCGCACGCCTAAACACGATAGGCATAGGTGAGGGGAATTGGGCGCACGCGCGAAGGGAAAGGCGGCGCTGGCTGGGCGCGTGCACAGGCGCGCGCGTGCGATACGGGTGCGCAAGTCCTAAGGTGCCGAGGACTAGGCGAGCGCGAGAGGCGGCGCACGGATGACGCGTGCAACGCGGACAAGCTTGAGGCGGCCGAGAGTTTTGAGCATGTGGAGAATTGGGAGCATTCTAGAATTGCTTGGTGTGCAAGCCAAGCATTAATATTATAGTAATAGTAGGATTTTATTGCTTTCTAGTGTTAGGATTTCTATTATTGCAAGAGTTAGGAGATCTAGTTTATTTAGGCTTAGATTTAATTTATGCACCTATAAATACCCCATGTACCCCATCATAATTGGATGTCTTGAATTGAGTATTGAATTGGTGAGCCAATTTTGAGGGGAACTTTATGTTCTAACGTGTGATAAACAAGACCGTCAGTGCGTGTTTACATACAGTGTCGGAGAGAAGGCCCTCAGTGCGTCTCGAAGTCACAGTGTCTAGGAGAAGGCCCTGAGTGCGTCTGCTAGATACACCTATCATGAATAAACGAAGGCCCTGAGTGCGCCGTTTATTCACAAACCTCCGAATAGATAACAACACAATCCGTCATCATTGGTGCTTTCATTGAGAGGTGCTGATCGTGTTATTATCTATCTATCTTTTTTTTTCTTTTTTTCGGTTTGCCTTTTGCTGAGGGGGCCGAATTTTTGTTTATTTTTGTTTGAAATTTTCGAATTTTGTTCGAATTTTTCCCTTTTATTTTTCGAAATTAAGTCTTAAAAAAAAAAAGTGTCATCTTGTTAGTCCTTTGTTTGATTTTTGTTCGGTTATTACCTTTTGTTGAGGTGCCGAATTTCTCTTTGTTTTATTTTTTATTTTTTGGTCCGAATTATTTTTGAATTTTTTTAGAGTAAAAAAAAAAGTATTTATGATGTCAAACCGTGAGAGGCTTCAAGCGTTGGAAGACAACATGAAGATCATTGGCGATGGACAACATGCCACCAACGAGAACTTGGGAAGAATTGAGCTGATGGTCTAGGACTTGGCCGGGCAGCTTACGCGCATGAACACACGGCCAAGGAGGCGTCACGGGTCGCGGTCCACGGCAGCAAGCACTGGGACCGAACACGAGGACTATCGCCGATCGAGGGGCACACGCGCATCGCGCGCGGACCACCACTACGACGATCGGCAACGGTATGACGGACGCGCACATCATGACCGAAGGCGCGAGGAAGACGACGACTGGTGATCGCATGCAACACATGATGAGCGGAGGCCACACCGCGATGACCGACGATGCCACGCACGGCGACACGAGGGACGCCACGAACGCGATGAACAATTGGACGAAAGGGCCAGTACACGACTGAAAATCATTATGCCCACGTTCACGGGAACAGATTCGGACGCATGGTTGAGTCGAGCAGTGCAGTTTTTTGAAATCAATGATGTGCCAAGGTACGAAAGAGTTCAAATTGCTGCTTATCATCTGGATGGAGAAGCAAACTTATGGTGGCAATGGGTGATGCACAAGAACCATGGCGAGCACATGCGTTGGAGGGATTTCGAAAAAGAGCTCATCACAAGGTTTGGCTCAAGTGACTACCACGATTACAATGAAGCCTTGTCTAGAATTAAACAAGTTGGTCGTCTGAGGTAGTATCAAAAGGAGTTCGAGCGCATTGCTAGTAGGGTGCGGGATTGGCCCGAGAGTGCGCTAGTAGGAACGTTTGTTGGAGGACTTAAGGCTGAATTAGCAGCAGAGGTGAGGTTGGATAGGCCAGGATCGATGCGAGCAGCCATGGAGTCGGCGAGACTACATGAGGATCATCTGATGGCAGTACGCAAGGCCAGGCCGAGTGACGTGTGCACTGAGACCAAACACACGCACGCCGCTACTGAGGAACCGGCGGCGAGAACAGAGTACAAGCCGTTGGGTGAGGCTGTTCGAACAACGAGCAACATACGGCGTTTGACTGATGAAGAGATGCAGCGACGACGAGAAAAAGGCCTTTGTTATTCGTGCAATGAAAAATTCACACCAGGCCACAAGTGCAAAGGTAAGGAAGTATTTTTATTAGAAATTGGGGATGATTGCGAGGAGGAAAAACCTCAGGAGGAATCCTTGTTGCATATGGTTAAAAGCAAGAAACGTGGTCCGAAAATGATCACATTCACGGCTGAAGTTAGGGGCAAATTGGTGGAAGTATTGGTTGATAGTGGGTCCACGCTGAACTTCATTAACGAGGAACTGTCCAAAGAAATTGAGATTCCATTCACCAAGGTAAAACCTTTTGGAGTCAAAGTAGCAAACGGGGAAACACTACGAGGGGATATTCTCTTCAAGGGTGTAAAGATGGAGGCTCAAGGTCAAAAGATGAGAGTGGATCTCTATGCCTTGCCATTGAAGGCCACTGATATAGTACTTGGATGCCAGTGGTTGGAGACTCTTAGTCCAATCACAACTGATTATTGGAAAGGAACTATGGAGTTCGGGAGATCGAGTAAGAGGGTCAAGTTGAGGACTGAGGATCCAGGCGAGTCACCTGATGAGGATGAAGAGGATGGTCGGGTTCGGAAGATGAATTTTCTTATCCTTGGGGACAAGAAAGGTCTTGAAGAGGAGGAAAATGATACGGAAGTGGAGTTAGGGACCGGCAAGTCTTGTGAGGGGCTAAAAGGCAAAAGGTGTGCATCGACACTTGATGCACACGAGTGGGCAAATGAGCCGCGTACGGGGGAATGGCGAGGAGTACGCGGGCGCATGGTTTGCGGGTGCACGGGTGTACGCGGATTCACCGTAAGCGATTTGGGCCCGGGTGGTAGCTGGGACGCGCGCAAGGCAGCGGGCGGGGACGCAAAGCGCGAGAAGGCGCGCGAGTGGACGGTATGCGAGGGCGCACGCCTAAACACGGTAGGCATAGGCGAGGGGAATTGGGCGCACGCGCAAAGGGAAAGGCGGCACTGGCTGGGCGCGCGCACAGGCGCGCGCGTGCGATACGGGTGCGCAAGTCCTAAGGCGCCGAGGACTAGGCGAGCGCGAGAGGCGGCGCACGGATGATGCAAGCTTGAGGAGGCCGAGAGTTTTGAGCATGTGGAGAATTGGGAGCATTCTAGAATTGCTTGGTGTGCAAGCCAAGCATTAATATTATAGTAATAGTAGGATTTTATTGCTTTCTAGTGTTAGGATTTCTATTATTGCAAGAGTTAGGAGATCTAGTTTATTTAGGCTTAGATTTAATTTATGCACCTATAAATACCCCATGTACCCCATCATAATTGGATGTCTTGAATTGAGTATTGAATTGGTGAGCCAATTTTGAGGGGAACTTTATGTTCTAACGTGTGATAAACAAGGCTGTCAGTGCGTGTTTACATACAGTTTCGGAGAGAAGACCCTGAGTGCGTCTCGAAGTCACAGTGTCTAGGAGAATGCCCTGAGTGCGTCTGCTAGATATACCTATCATGAATAAACGAAGGCCCTGAGTGCGCCGTTTATTCACAAACCTCTGAATAGATAACAACACGATCCTCACTGCTCCTGTGCGCGTGACTGCGCGCGCTGCTCCCATGCGCCTGCGCCCGCGTGCACCCTGTCTACGCGCGTGCCTGCACGCGCCCGAC
>CACSLK010006106.1:168764-191127 GCA_902706635.1 Striga hermonthica
CTGGCGAACATGCTGGAGGAGCCGACAAGTCCAATATACCAGCCATCATGTGTACGAGATTGGCCAAAAGGATGTGGCCCGAAGCTAAAGTTGAAGGAGAGGAAACGGATGGCCAAGAGACAACGTAAAGCAAAGGCTCGAAAAGCAAGTCAATGTTGGTGTAAGCCTTGTACAAACAAGAGACGAGCCAAAAGGAAGGAGGCTAAAATGCGTGGTTTGCGATGGGTTAAAAATGGATGGTGGATACCGGCGGATGATTGTGTGAGGTTGAAGGGTTGGGATCCATGGCCCGAGCCAACGGGGACAAGCGGCGAAAAAGAAGGCGAGGGTGATCGGCCAATGGGCGAATGGCGCGCATCGGCCCGTGATGCGCGCGGTTGGACTGAACAGGCCACACACGGGGACACAACGGACGAACGAGTCACGAGCGTCGACTGGGACGCGTTGGCGTTTGGCAGTCGGATGGAACAAGGTGCACGCGGGTACACGGCTGAGGAGCAGATCGTGGGTGTCGATGGTACGCGCGACGCGGACGGTGCACGGGGATGCGCCATCGGCGATGAGGGCCTGGGCGTTAACACGGACGCGCGCGAAGAAGCCAGCTGGGACGAAGCACACACACAGGCGCGCGAGTGGGGCGACGCGGACGAAGACCTACGTGGGGAAAGATTAGGCGAGGAGGCGTGGCGCATGGGTGAGGGCGACGCGCTGGCCAAGAGCAGCAAAGGGGCGGTGCGCGCGAAGGCGCGCGCGTGCGCGGGGGACGCTAGCGAAGCTGCGGCCGACGAGGACTAGGCCTCACGGGCGGCGCACGTGTTGAGGCGGCCGAGAGGTTTATGGCGGTTGGAGTTTTGGGGCAAGAGGATTCCTTGTGCATCAAGATACTTGGTGTGCAAGACAATTAATTAGTATTTTAGTTATGTTAGGATTTTATTTCCATATTGCTTTTATTTATTAGTAGTAGAAGATGTTTGGAGATTTACTAGCATTAGGATTTATTGCATAGAATAGGAGATCTAGTTTGATTAGGCTTAGATTTATTTTGCACCTATAAATACCCCATGTACCTCATCATAATTTTATGTCTTGAATGAGTATTGAATTGGTGAGCCAATTAAGAGGGGGAACTTATGTTCTTACGTATGTCTAAACAAGGCCGTTAGTGCGTGTTTACATACAGTGTCGGAGAGAAGGCCCTGAGAGCGTCTCGAAGTCACAGTGTCTAGGAGAAGGCCCTGAGTGCGTCTGCTAGATACACCTATCGTGGATAAACGAAGGCCCTGAGTGCGCCGTTTGTTCACAACCCAACGTATAGATAAACACACCGATCAGCGGCTCTTCATCATTGGTGCTCTCATTGAGAGGGTTTCATTGAGAGGTGCGGATCGTGTTTTTATTTATCGTATCTTTTCTTTTTTTTCGGTTTGCCTTTTGCTGAGGGGCCGAAATTCTCTTTATTTTTTTGTTGGGGTTCGAATTTTTGGTTCGAATTTTCCCTTTTATTTTTTGAAATTTAGTCTTAAAAAAAAAAGTGTCATCTTGTTAGTCCTTTGTTTGATTTTTGTTCGGTTATTACCTTTTGTTGAGGGGCTGAATTTCTTTTTTGTTTCGATTTTTTTTAGTCTCGTTGGGGGGTTCGATTTTTCGAATTTTTCCCCTATTATTTTCAAATTTATTTAGAGTAAAAAAAAAAAAATGTCTTACCCACCATTGGATGAGTTAGATTGGGAAGATCTGGAGATGTTGGAAGGTTTGGAAAGAGAGCTCACGCCATGGGAAGCAACATATCTTGATGAGCTTCATGAGCGAAGGAACATTGAAGAGTACGAGCGTCAACTCATGGAAGCCCGAGAAGCAATGGTGATCGATGCTCATGACCATGAAGAGGAAGGAGAGCTAAATTTTCTTATCCTTGAGGACAAGGAAAGTCTCGAAGAGGAGGGGAATGATACGGAAGTGGTCATCAACCCAGGCGAGTCAGAAGATGAAGGTGGCGACAATCTCGATATATGGCTGGAGAACATGCTGGAGGAGCCGACAAGTCCAATATACCGGCCATCATGTTTACGAGATTGGCCAAAAGGATGTGGCCCGAAGCTGAAGTTGAAGGAGAGGAAATGGATGGCCAAGAGGCAACGTAAAGCAAAGGCTCGAAAAGCAAGTCAATGTTGGTGTAAGCCTTGTACAAACAAGAGACGAGCCCAAAGGAAGGAGGCTAAAAGGCGTGGTTTGCGATGGGTTAAAAATGGATGGTGGATACCGGCGGATGATTGTGTGAGGTTGAAGGGTTGGGATCCATGGCCTGAGCCAACAGGGACAAGCGACGAAAAAGAAGGCGAGGGTGATCGGCCAATGGGCGAATGGCGCGCATCGGCCCGTGATGCGCGCGGTTGGACCGAACAGGCCACACATGGGGACGCGACGGACGAACGAGTCACGAGCGTCGACTGGGATGCGTTGGCCTTTGGCAGTCGGATGGAACAAGGTGCACGCGGGTACACGGCTGAGGAGCAGATCGTGGGTGTCGATTGTACGCGCGACGCGGACGGTGCACGGGGATGCGCCGTCGGCGATGGGGGCCTGGGCGTTAACACGGACGCGCGCGAAGAAGCCAGCTGGGACGGAGCACACACACAAGCGCGCGAGTGGGGCGACGCGGATGAAGACCTACGCGGGGAAGGATTAGGCGAGGAGGCGTGGCACATGGGTGAGGGCGACGCGCTGGCCAAGGGCAGCAAAGGGGCGGTGCGCGCGAAGGCGCACGCGTGCGCGGGGGACGCTAGCGAAGCCGCGGCCGACGAGGACTAGGCCTCACGGGCGGCGCACGCGTTGAGGCGGCCGAGAGGTTTATGGCGGATGGAGTTTTGGGGCAAGAGGATTCCTTGTGCATCAAGATACTTGGTGTGCAAGACAATTAATTAGTATTTTAGTTATGTTAGGATTTTATTTCCATATTGATTTTATTTATTAGTAGTAGAAGATGTTAGGAGATTTACTAGCATTAGGATTTATTGCATAGAATAGGAGATCTAGTTTGATTAGGCTTAGATTTATTTTGCACCTATAAATACCCCATGAACCTCATCATAATTTTATGTCTTGAATGAGTATTGAATTGGTGAGCCAATTAAGAGGGGGAACTTATGTTCTTACGAATGTCTAAACAAGGCCGTTAGTGCGTGTTTACATACAGTGTCGGAGAGAAGGCCCTGAGAGCGTCTCGAAGTCACAGTGTCTAGGAGAAGGCCCTGAGTGCGTCTGCTAGATACACTTATCGTGGATAAACGAAGGCCCTGAGTGCGCCGTTTGTTCACAACCCAACGTATAGATAAACACACCGATCAGCGGCTCTTCATCATTGGTGCTCTCATTGAGAAGGTTTCATTGAGAGGTGTTGATCGTGTTTTTATTTATCGTATCTTTTCTTTTTTTTTCGGTTTGCCTTTTGCTGAGGGGCCGAAATTCTCTTTATTTTTTTGTTGGGGTTCGAATTTTTGGTTCGAATTTTCCTTTTTATTTTTCGAAATTTAGTCTTAAAAAAAAGTGTCATCTTGTTAGTCCTTTGTTTGATTTTTGTTCGGTTATTACCTTTTGTTGAGGGGCCGAATTTCTTTTTTGTTTCGATTTTTTTTAGTCTCGTTGGTTGGTTCGATTTTTCGAATTTTTCCCCTATTATTTTCAAATTTATTTAGAGTAAAAAAAAAAAAATGTCTTACCCACCATTGGATGAGTTAGATTGGGAAGATCTGGAGATGTTGGAAGGTTTGGAAAGAGAGCTCACGCCATGGGAAGCAACATATCTTGATGAGCTTCATGAGCGAAGGAACATTGAAGAGTACGAGCGTCAACTCATGGAAGCCCGAGAAGCAATGGTGATCGATGCTCATGACCATGAAGAGGAAGGAGAGCTAAATTTTCTGATCCTTGAGGACAAGGAAAGTCTCGAAGAGGAGGGGAATGATACGGAAGTGGTCATCAAAACCCAGGCAAGTCAGAAGATGAAGGTGGCGACAATCTCGATATATGGCTGGAGAACATGCTGGAGGAGCCGACAAGTCCAATATACCGGCCATCATGTTTACGAGATTGGCCAAAAGGATGTGGCCCAAAGCTGAAGTTGAAGGAGAGGAAACGGATGGCCAAGAGACAATGTAAAGCAAAGGCTCGAAAAGCAAGTCAATGTTGGTGTAAGCCTTGTACAAACAAGAGACGAGCCCAAAGGAAGGAGGCTAAAAGGCGTGGTTTGCGATGGGTTAAAAATGGATGGTGGATACCGGCGGATGATTGTGTGAGGTTGAAGGGTGACGCGCTGGCCAAGGGCAGCAAGGATTAGGCGAGGAGGCGTGGCGCATGGGTGAGGGCGACGCGCTGGCCAAGGGCAGCAAAGGGGCGGTGCGCGCGAAGGCGCACGCGTGAGCGGGGGATGCTAGCGAAGCCGCGGCCGACGAGGACTAGGCCTCACGGGCGGCGCACGCGTTGAGGCGGCCGAGAGGTTTATGGCGGTTGGAGTTTTGGGGCAAGAGGATTCCTTGTGCATCAAGATACTTGGTGTGCAAGACAATTAATTAGTATTTTAGTTATGTTAAGATTTTATTTCCATATTGCTTTTATTTATTAGTAGTAGAAGATGTTAGGAGATTTACTAGCATTAGGATTTATTGCATAGAATAGGAGATCTAGTTTGATTAGGCTTAGATTTATTTTGCACCTATAAATACCCCATATACCTCATCATAATTTTATGTCTTGAATGAGTATTGAATTGGTGAGCCAATTAAGAGGGGGAACTTATGTTCTTACGTATGTCTAAACAAGGCCGTTAGTGCGTGTTTACATACAGTGTCGGAGAGAAGGCCCTGAGAGCGTCTCGAAGTCACAGTGTCTAGGAGAAGGCCCTGAGTGCGTCTGCTAGATACACCTATCGTGGATAAACGAAGGCCCTGAGTGCGCCGTTTGTTCACAACCCAACGTATAGATAAACACACCGATCAGCGATTCTTCATCAACGCGCGCGGGCGCAGGGCAGTGGCGTGCGCGCGCGCACAGGGCAGCAGGGCAGCAGCGCGCACAGACAGCACGCGCGTGCGGGCAGGGCTGCCAATGGCGGCTTGGGGTTACTTGGAGTGCAAGAAAAGTTCAAGATCTCTACTTATTTAGTTTCCTTAATGATCTATGATATCTAGATTAGTTAGGACACTTAATATTTTATTGCTTTATTAGTTCTCTAGGTAGAATAGACTTAGATCTAGTTGGTGCCTATATAAAGGCCCCTTCCCCTATGTTATTTTTAATCATTCAATCATCCAAGAAATTAATAGAAATCTAGAACTTTGTTCTTCCAACTTTGCTTTATTCTTTTCACCAAAATACTATTGCAATTTTATTCATTTCAATAGGCGCGGTTGTGGCTAGAAAAACACTATCGGCGATTCAAGGCGCGGGTTAGCGGCTTATCGGCAGTCGAAACACACGATCCTCATCAACGCCCTCGCCTGTGACACCGCGCTCGCCCGTCTCGCGTGCTAGTCGTGTGCAGTCGTCCTTGCCATTTGATCGGCTACTCTCGCGCTCCGTGCGCGCCTCGTGCTCCAGGACTTGCGTCTCGCTCGCGGCCCGTGCCATTCTTTTGCGTGCGTGATAGGCACGACTTGCGGCATTCTTGAGTTGCCTAGCCACTTCCGTATCAGCACGGCCAGTGACCATGGCCGGCCCTTGCCGGCCATCCGGCAACTTTTCCGGTGACATCCAACACATATCAACAATATATGATCTAAAACACTTGAAAATGCAAAGAAACACTAGCATGACTCGGTTGGATGCTAAGATAGCTCGATAGGGCCGATATGGCACGTATGGACGCTAAGTCACCGAACCAACTACAATTACTTAAGCATATTATAATTTCTGAGTATTTATCAACCAAAAACATAAATTATAAGGCTGAAAATATGACATATACTCGCATGCAACACTACTTGACCTCGGGGGTGAAAATGAGCTAAAAATTGACTTCTGGTTGACCGAGCATTTGAACTCGAAACATGCACAAATTTTACCAGCATCATAAAAATAATTTATAAGGATTTTTAAGCTATCAAACTCGGCCAAAACATGCTTGCTACTAAAAATCCGATTTTAAGGCTTTAAACTTCAAAAATCCGAAACTCATATTCTACCCAAGCAAAACATGATTTTTCTACATGGTAAATCTTAAATATCATGTTATAGCTAGGATAAAAATATAGCATGAGCTAACCTTCACCGAAGAACGAAAATGGTGCTAGGGCCTTTGCTCGTGCTTGCTCGGGACTTACTCGGGCTTCGGCTTGCTCCGGCTACAATTGGCTACTAAAGAGGGACTCTGGAGACTTCTAATAATCCACAAAACACTATGGAATGGGTGAGCCTTGGGAGAATATGGCTAGAACAAGCCGGACCTCGGTGCCTTCCTTCTCGGGGCAATGCGTGCACGATAGGGCTCTCGCCCTCCCTCTTGGTTCTCTCTATTTTGCTAAGGTTTGAGTAAAGTTTCTAAGTGTTAAAAGAGCACTCCTCAGCTGGGTAAATGCGGCTTAAAAAGTCTGGCCATGGGCGACTAAACAAAGTAAGAAATGGGGGGACAAACCTTCTACATGTGCATGGGAGTTAGGGAGGATTTTGGCACCACCTTGGCCTGGTCTTGCACGGTTTCCTTGGACATTTTCAGAGCATATTTGCTGCAAAACATGGCTGTACAAGTCCCAAGGCACTAGGAACAAAATGCCTTCCACTATGCTAATAAAATATTCACTAGCACATGCCCCACTTAAGCCTAATGCTAATTGAATTGCCTTAAATATTCTTAAGGCAATCTTAGGCTTAAATAATTCTTAATCTACCTAAAAATAATCACAAGGTCTTGGACTTGGAGAAAAATGGGTCAAAACTCAAGAAAAGGCCTTGGAAGGTGGCTGGCGCTGGCTGGGCGCGCTGGACGGTGTCTGCGCACCGGACGTGCGCATGCATGCTGTGATGCGGAAGTGGCTAGGCAGCTCAAGAACGCTGTGATGCGGAAGTGGCTAGCACGGGAGACAGCAGAAATGCGTGCACTTGAGTATAGTGTACGCTAGGCGAGGGAGACTGGCCAAGAAGTGGGCAAGGACGGATGTGCGCAATTGGCGTACGTATCGGGCGAACGGGCGCTGGCCAGTGGAAGTGCGCGCTTGGCGCGCGTGAGCGGGACATGATCGATCGGAGGTGACGCGCGCGCGACGGGCACAATGGAGCAGCACGCGAGAAACGCGGGCGACGAGGGAGCACGCGCAGAGTGAGAGACTGTAGTCCTTGAGGCATGCGGAGAAGTGGAGGACCACGTGCGCGTGACGGACGCAGAAGGCGCAAGCGTGCGCGGCACGCTGAGCGCCAACACACGCGCGAATGGCGGCGCGCCCTACTGCCGCAAGGATTAGGCGACGCGTAGGGGCGGTTGGCGTGAGGCGGCGGGCGTGCGAGAGAGATAGAAAGAGATCCCTTGGAGTGCAAGCCAAGTTATTTAGTTTCCATCTTGCACAATGATATCTAGATTAATTAGGATACTTAATATTTTATTGCTTTATTATTTCCCTAGGTAGATTAGGACTAGATATATTTTGTGCCTATATAAAGGCCCCTTCCCTATGTTATTTTTCATCGTTCAAGAATTAATAGAAATCCAGAACTTTTGTTCTTCTACTTTGCTTTAGATTTTCACCAAAATTCTATTGCAATTTTATTCATTTCAATAGGCGCAGTTGTGGCTAGAGAAACACTATCGGCGATTCAAGGCGCGTGTTAGCAGCTTATCGGCAATCGAAACACACGATCCTCATCATTGGTGCTTTCATTGAGAGGTGTTGATCGTGTGTTTTTTCCTACCCCATTCCCTTTTCTTTTCTCCCCATTTTTAATTCGTTTGATCCAAAAAAAAAAAAATTGTTCGTCATCATACTCATCTACAATCACGAGTCCACAAAGCAAAGAGCGAAGAGAGGAAAGAAAAGCCATGGCCAATAAAGAGATAAAGGATAAAATTGATATTCTCGATGTCCAGTTCCGTGGCATGAGCAAAGCTATCGATACATTGGGAGAAGGCAACGCGAATAGGCGCTTTGACGACGGTGCAAGATCTGATGGAAACCGTGAATAGGCGCTTTGACGAGATGGCGCACACGGTTCTCGCGTGCCTTCCACAGCTGCGGCAACGCGATCATGCGCGACACCACGACCGCGAGCGGCCCGAAGAAGAGGAACGACGGAACAAAGGGTACGAACGTGAGGAAGATTTTGACCGACAGTCCCAAGCGTCTAATTATCGCGATCGACGTGCACCCGACAAACCGCGCATCACGTTGTCCACGTTCACGGGCAGGGATCCAGACGCATGGCTCAACAGGGCGATGCAATATTTTGAGCTCAATGAAACCGACGGTCCAGATCGTGTAAGGTATGCGGCTTATTATCTCGATGGTGAGGCCAATGTATGGTGGCAATGGCTCACAAGGGTTTATCGTAAGCTGCAGCAAATTATCACTTGGGATATTTTTGAAAGAGAGTTGCTTACACGGTTCGGTACATCTGATTACCATAACTACAACGAGGCTCTCACACGCATAAGTCAAACAGGCAGCTTGCGCGAGTACATCAGGGAGTTCAAACGGTTGGCCTGCCGCGTGCGCGATTGGCCCGAAGATGCATTGGTGGGAGCGTTTGTAGGTGGATTAAAATTCGACCTAGCTGCAGAGGTCCAACTCGAGAGGCCTGACACCATGCACGATGCGATGGAGGTTGCCCGACGGCGCGAAGATCACCTGGTTGCGACGCGAAGGGGACGGGCGGACACTCGTTTCACAGATCCGCGGCGCACAGGCCCAAGCTAGGCGATGGCAAGCACACGGCGAACATCAGCACTCGGCCAGCAGGGCCGGTAGTAAGGAGGCTATCCCCCGAGGAAGTCAAACGCCGACGTGAGAAAGGCCTCTGCTTTAAGTGCGAAGAGAAGTTTACCCTAGGTCATCAATGCAAACAGGCCTTTGTAATTTAGGTGGCCAACCCCGACGATGAGAAAGCTGAGGTCGAGGAGGAACCACATCAGGAGGATGAGATTGAAGCATTCAATGAGGAGCCAGAGATCTCGATGCATGCGATGGCTGGAATCAGAGTGCCAAGGACGATGCGACTCCCAGCATGGGTCAAGGATCGAAGGGTAATCGTACTCGTAGACAATGGATCGTCGCATAATTTTATTAATGTCGACTTATCGCAAAAACTGAAGTTGCCAACCACGAAGATTGAGCCCTTTGAAGTTCGAGTAGCCAATGTTGAAAGACTACAATGTACTGAGTCATTCCGGAAGGTGCCAATCAAGTTCAACGGAGTTACTGTGAAGGCTGATCTTTATGCCTTACCTTTGGTTGGGCCTGATGTCGTTCTGGGAGTACAGTGGCTCGAAGGGTTGGGCAAGGTGACTACCGACTATCGAACTGGAATTATAGAGTTCAACTCCGGAGGTCGGCAAGTCACTATGAGTGCTGGCAACGAAAAGGGTACCAAGGAAGTAGGGCTGAAAAGCATCGAAAGAGTTTGGCGAGGAGGCGGCCAAATATTTGCAGTAGTAGTCGAGAACACTGGGGCGCACAACGACCAGGACGAGAAATAGCAAGGTGATGTGTGTGATCTTCTCGAGGAGTTTGAAGGAGTACTGGGTGGTCCTAAGGGTCTACCGCCACACCGAGAGTTCGATCATCGCATACCACTGATTAACGAGCAGCATGCCATCCACGTCCACCCTTATAGGTACGCTCGCTTTCAAAAAACTGAGAACGAACGGCAAGTGGCCGAGATGCTAGAGTCAGGATTAATCCAGCATTGCAAGAGTCCGTTTTCTTCTCTAGTGCTGTTAGCTAAAAAGAAAGATGGCACATGGAGGTTTTGTACGGACTATCGGGCTCTGAATGCCGCAACTATCAAGGATCGATTTCCTATTCCTAGTATCGACGACATGCTCGATGAGTTAGCTGGATTACGATACTTCTCAAAGCTCGACCTGAGAGCTGGTTATCATCAGATTCGGCTACACAAGGCCGACATCCCGAAGACAGCATTTCGTACACTTCAGGGGCACTATGAGTATTTGGTGATGCCATTCGGGTTGTGCAACGCCCCATCCACTTTCCAGTTTTCTATGAATTCTATCTTCATAGAGCATCTACGTAAGTTTGTTCTGGTATTCTTTGATGATATCTTGATATATTCAAAGTCGTGGGCTGAACATCTTGAGCATTTGAGAGTGGTGCTCGAAATCTTGGAGGTCAACTCATTTCAGATCAAGCCATCCAAGTGTTTATTCAAGCAGAAGATGGTTGAGTATCTAGGGCATTTCATATCCCACGAGGGTGTGAAGGTTGATCCACGAAAGATTGAGGCTATGGTCGACTGGCCTAAGCCGTCAAGTCTCACGTAGTTGAGAGGATTTCTAGGGCTCACGGGCTACTACCGAAAGTTCGTGAAGGATTACAGAACCATCGCCAAGCCACTGACGGAGATGACTAAGAAAGGCGGATTCACCTGGACCGAAGCTAGCGAGGAGGCATATGGGAAACTGAAAGTAGCCATGACCACAACGCCAGTGCTCGCCATGCCGAGGTTTGATGTCTTGTTCGAGGTACACACAGGTGTGAGTGACATTGGGATTGGAGCTGTGCTAGTGCAAGAGGGGCGACCCTTAGCCTATCTCAGCAAGGCACTAGGCACTACACGTTGGGTTTATCTGTGTACGTGAAGGAAATGCTTGCAGTTGTCGAGGCTGTAAGGTGTTGGAGGCCTTATCTATTAGGGCGACGCTTTCGGATTGTGATCGACCAGCAGCCACTCAAGCATCTACTCGAGCAAAGGATTGTTACCCCCGAGCAGCAGAAGTTCGTTTCAAAAATTATGGGGTTTGACTTTGAGATAGTCTACCGGCCAGGTCGACAGAATGCAGTAGCTGATGCACTATCCAGACGGACTGATGTAGCTGAGCTTAATGCTATCACTGGACCGACCTGGGCTATTTTGGAGGAAGTCAGGAAGGCGCAAGAGGAGGACACGCAGTGCCAGGAGTTGCGCCGAGCAATCGAAGAAGGTAAGACGACTGCTATTGATTATGAGTTGCACCATGGTCTACTACTACACCGAGGCCGAGTATTCGTTCCCGACAGTGGACAGTTACGCGAGCAAATCATGCAGCACTTCCACGATTCTAAGATTGGAGGTCACTCGGGTATCTACCGCACATGGATGAGAATAGCCAATACTTTCTTCTGGCCAGGGCAGCAGAATACCGTCCAAGATTACATAGCATGGTGCGACGATTGTCAACGCACTAAGGCTGACTCACGACGGCCGAGCGGGCTGCTGCAACCTCTACCGGTACCCGAGACTATCTGGGAAGACATTACTATGGATTTCATAGAGGGGTTACCGAGTTCCAATGGATTCAAAGGTGTTATGGTCGTGGTGGATCGTCTCACAAAGTATGCTCACTTCATACCCATCACTCATCCTTACACAGCAAAATCGATTGCCAGGTTAATTGTGGAGTACATGAAGAAACTGCATGGGGCACCACGATCCATTGTTTCTGATCGAGACCGGATCTTTATGAGCAGCTTTTGGTCTGAATTCTTTAAGTTACAAGGGACCAAGTTATCTATGAGCTCAGCCTACCACCCACAGATAGACGGACAGACTGAGGTAACCAACCGAACTCTTGAGCAGTACTTAAGGTGCTACGTCCATCAATTTCCGAAGAGGTGAGAAAACTTTTTTCCTTGGGCTGAGTATTGGTACAACACCACTTACCACGAATCAACCAAGATAACGCCGTTTAAGTTGGTATACGGGCGAAAACCCCCGACGTTGATAAACTATTCGGAGGGGAGTACAGTCAACGATGAGGTTGGTCGAGAACTCGAGGAACGAGATTTGATGTTGCGAGAATTAAAAAAAAATCTCGAAGGTTCAATTAATTGAACCAAAGCTTTCGCTGATGGTAAGAGGCGTGAAGAGAGCTTTACACCAGGAGAGCTTTACAAACAGAGCACAACAGCACAAAGGGCAGGGACTAAGCTTGGAGTTCGCTATTATGGACCTTATCAGATTCTGAAGTGCATTGGTCAGGTAGCTTATCGTCTAGAACTACCAGAAAGTTCACAGGTCCACCCGGTTATCCATGTCTCACAACTCAAGAGAAGTCTAGGAGAAGCCCAGAATTATTGTGAGGAATTGCCTGCCACTGCAACCGATGGAAGAATCATCGTACGCCCAGAACGAGCGATTAAGTATCGCAAAGTAAGGAAGGCTGGACGCTACCGTTGGGAAGTACTAGTCGATTGGGAGGAGTTGCCAACCGAAGAGGCCACCTGGGAAGATCTTGATGAGATGCGCGATCAATTCCCGAATTTCATCCTTGAGGACAAGGAATCACTTGAAGGGGACGGGAATGATGCGGAAGTGGCTACGCAACTCAAGAACACAGCGAGTCGCGCTTACCACGCACGCAAGAGTCTAGCACGGGAGACAGCAGAAATGCGCGCACTTGATTATAGTGCGCGCGAAGCGAGCAAGATTGGCCAAGAAGTGGGCAAGGACAGATGTGCGCAATTGGCGTACGTATCGGGCGAACAGGCGCTGGCCAGCGGAAGTGCGCGCTCGGCGCGCGCGAGCGAGACACGAGCGACTGGCGGTGACGCGCGCGCGACGGGCACAAAGGAGCAGCGCGTGAGAAACGCGGGCGACGAGGGAGCACGCGCAGAGTGGGAGACCGTAGTCCTTGAGGCATGCAGAGAAGTAAAGGACCACGCGCACGGGACGGACGCATAAGGCGCAAGCGTGTGTGGAACGCTGAGCTCCAACACACGCGCGAATGGCGGCGCGCCCTACTGCCACAAGGATTAGGCGATGCGTAGGGGCAGTTGGCGTGAGGCGGCGGGAGTGCGAGATAGATAGAAAGAGATCCCTTGGAGTGCAAGCCAAGTTATTTAGTTTCCATCTTGCACAATGATATCTAGATTAATTAGGATACTTAATATTTTATTGCTTTATTATTTCCCTAGGTAGATTAGGACTAGATATATTTTGTGCCTATATAAAGGCCCCTTCCCTATGTTATTTTTCATCGTTCAAGAATTAATAGAAATCCAGAACTTTTGTTCTTCTACTTTGCTTTAGATTTTCACCAAAATTCTATTGCAATTTTATTCGTTTCAATAGGCGTGGTTGTGGCTAGAGAAACACTATCGGCAATTCAAGGCGCGGGTTAGAGGCTTATCGGCAATCGAAACACACGATCCTCATCATGTTGCCTGCCCGCGTTGCTGGGCTGCCTGCACGTGCTGGGGCGTGATGAGAACACGACAAGAAGGCTGAAGAATGCGGCGAGCCGTTCCTATCATGCGCGGCGGAGGTTAAGCCGCCGGGCTGCCGAGGCCCAGTTCGTAAGCGGGCCTGCGCGCGCGGCGGCGACGCGCGCGAGAATTTCAGCCAAGAACGCGATAGCGCGAGTAAGGTCGAGGAGCTTCACGCGCTAGCAGACCTAACCGCACAAGGAGTAGGGAATGCAGATGACTTGGGTGCACGGTTTGGCAAAGGTGACCTGATCCTTGCGGAGTAAGGCAACACGCGCACACAATAGCGGCTAGGGTTGGGCGACGCGCATGCATAGATTAGAATCATATTTTCTTTCCTTGTTTCTAGAATGTTTCATGTTTTATTGCTTTCCTAGTTTAAGTAGATTAGCCTTAGTAGACTAGGATTAGACCTTTAATTGAGCTTTATAAATAGGCGCGCATAGTACTTGTTAAAAATAATTGATTGATTCTTCTTAATACAAAATCCGAACTTTTGTTCAAACACTTTGTGTAGATTACCTTGAGTTCTATTGCAATTTTACTTGTTTCGAAGGACTGTGGACGCGGATCTTCGAGACCCTACCTCGATTTAAGGCACTCACGTGGCTTGTCGAAAGGCCGAACACACGATCTTCATCAGCGCGGCTGCACGCTGGGCTGCCTGTGCACAACCTGGACGTCCTGCATGGCGGGACGCGTGGGAAATGACTTGGGTCATGGGAAGTGAACATCTTAAGGCTTGAAAGAAGACTTGGACAATTAGAAAAGTTATACATTCTTGGCCTTGACTCAGGCGAGGCTCGGCCATGACCTCCGGTGCAACTAGGCGAGGCGCGCACGGCCGAACTCGTGGCAGTGCTAGGGCCAAGGGGAAGGCTTGTCTATACTTGAACAAATCTCGGCACTACTAGGGCTCGAGAAATGCGTAGGAGCGGCTACTAGGCGCGAGGGCTGGTGATCGAATAAACTTAGTTCCGTTCACGACTTGACTTGGACGATTTCTCGAAATAACTCGATTCCGATAAATTCGTCAACTTGATATAATTAATCTCGACTTATAAAGTCCAAAAATAAATGGACTGGGATTAAATTACTGAACTGGCTCGATTACTGAATATAACTTAACCGAGAATACTTTCGACTTAAAGTCGAGCTTGAACTTACTAACTAAATAATTGAATAACTTAGGCTCGGAACTAACATCGAGGATTTTTTAATAAAGGCTAGCTTACACTCGGAAGCTAATATCTTTCCTTTATTAATAAAAGACGGGGCGTTACAATCTCGATCATAATTGAGATTTGCATATATGCACTATGCTCTTCTGGTGACCAACGTCAGGATATCTTATTGAGATTAGACAACCGGGAAATGCTGAATGTACGGAATCACTCGAATGTTTGAGGCAGCTGACAAGTGAACCGGAGGAGCAGTGGTGGAATCCAATCATTGGAGTCCAATGATTTAGGATTTAAAGCTTCGAACGAGTTGTCAACCGATGCTGAAGAGTTCCGTTGATCGATGGAATATTTTTTACGCGATTCTCGAGGATGGCAAAACCGCAAGGAAAGCAATGGCTATCTTTTATTGCATGGGTGATGAACATTAGTAGCGATGACTTACGGATCTGACGAAATGACTCTGTAAAGCTCAAGAAAATCGTGTCATTTCATTTCAAGTGCGAATGAAGTTGAATCATCACCAAGGAATACATTCCTTGGAGCTGTCGTGATTGCTTGTAGTGAATAACTGGCCGAGAAATCGAGATCGTGTGTTGGCGTTAACTTTCCATTTATGTGTGTTATCTTTTAATCCGTTGTGCAATTTTTGTGCTTTATGTGTGAAACTAACTTTGTTTAGAGATTTTTTGTACGAATAAGGATAAGTATATTCGTATCTACTAAACCTTATTCGTCGCAATGTTTGTGATTTTTGTTTGCGATAACTCTAAGTCCGTGTGCTCAACAACGTAAAGGTATCTTGACCTGGAGTCTAGCGACGATCATTTATCTTGTTGTGGTTGAATCGTATGTCGCATCGAAAATAGTTTTCCCCGATCAGGAGTCGTCGACTGATACGCGGAAGGTGTCTTACCTTAAAGGTTTATGAAGGATCTTTTCAGGAGGGTAGTCGAGCCTGGAGAATGTGCATTCTGAAGCGTAGAACCGGTTGTATTCTCAAACTTACGTTTCATTGTAAGCTTTGACAAGTTTTCATTCTTTTATTTCTTTTTGGCATTCGGGAGAAATCTTTCACTTCCTTGGACTTTTGCAAAACATTTGAAAACCCTTGTCTTTGTTTTTTACTTGGAGTTTCGAGATCAAGTTTTACGACCTGATTAAGACAAGTGTTTCCAGCTTTTTGCTTGTCTTATATCATTCTTTTA
This sequence comes from Striga hermonthica, assembly GCA_902706635.1. Lineage (NCBI taxonomy): Eukaryota > Viridiplantae > Streptophyta > Magnoliopsida > Lamiales > Orobanchaceae > Striga > Striga hermonthica. The sequence goes on from CACSLK010006106.1 coordinate 184,554, forward strand.
GTTGTGTTTGGGTATTCCATTCATCCGAACCAAATTATTTTTATCATTATCAAGGATGAGTTGAACCTCGCCAACTTCGCCGCGCGCATCGATCTCGGCCTATCCAATCTCACCTCAACCGCCAATTCAGCTTTCAGCTCTCTAACAAATGTCCCTACTAGCGCACTCTCGGGCCAAATTGAACTCTTTCGTACCTTGGCACATTGTTGATCTGGAAATACTGTGTTGCCCGACTCAGACATGCATCCGGATCCACTCCCATGAACGTGGGCATAAGGATTTTTGGTCGCGCGTACGCCAGTTCCTCGAAGTGTTTGTCACGGTGGTGTTGTCCTTCTCGACGGTGGCGTCGGTCGTCAGGGTGGTGGTCCGTGCCCCTTCGCGCCATCGCCGTTCCTCGCGGTGATGGTGCGTGTGTGATGCGTACGACACGTACGTCCGCCGTGAATGCCCGTCGTCATCCTCGCGCTCCGTACCGGTGCCGCTCGACGCCGTGGGGGTCCTTGTCCCGTGACTTCTCCTTGGCTGAGTGTTCATGCGTGTAAGCTGTCCGGCTAAATCGTGGACCATCAATTCGATTCTCCCTAGGTTCTTGTTGGTGACATGTTGACTATCGCCAATTGTCCTCAAGCCTTCTTCCAACTCTTGGATTCTTTCACGGTTACACATCATAACTTTCTCTCTTGTTTTTAAGACTTCATGAAATAACAAAAAGGACTACTAGGATGACACCTTTTTTTTATACTTTCCAAACTGACGAAAAAGAAGAAAAAGAAGGAAAAAATTCGAACCAAAAATTCGAACCAAAAATTTGAACAAAAATAAGAGAAAAATCGGCCCCCTCAGCAAAAGGCAAAACCGAAAAAAAAAGAAAAAGATAGATAGACAAAAACCTTGATGGGACACTCTCAATGAAAGAACCAATGATGACGGATCGCGGTTTCTGTCTATTGGTTGTGAATAATCGCGCACTGAGTGCCTTCGACTAAACACGATAGGTGTGACTAACAGACGCTCTCAGGACCTTCTCTTAGACATGGTTGTATGATAAAGACGCACTAATGGACTTATTTAAATACACGATTGAACACAACGTTCTTTTCTATTCACTCATCAATTCTGGACTTTTTAAAACAATGAGGGAACACCCCTATTTATAGATCCTAACTTAGTCTAGTCCTAATCTTGCTAGGAAACTTATTAAAGCAATAAAATATTAAATCCTAAACATATTAGATCTACTAATGCAATGAGAAAATAGAATCCTACTACTACTAATTAATCTTGCTCTCCAAGTAACTTGAGCTCCAAGTCACATGCCCAAAGTCACCGCCTCTTCGCGCGCCGCCCGTCCGCTTTCCTAGTCCTCGGCGCGCGAGGCATCGCGCGCCTTGTCGCCATTGCATGCGCACGCCCTAGCGCGCGCCCAATTTGCGCCGTCTTCATCTTGCGCGTGCGCCCCTTCGCCCGTAATGCCTATACTCGCGTGGTTTAGGACGCCCGCGCTTGTTCTTCACTTGCGCGCTATTGCGCACCCATTGTCACTCTCGATCTCCTCGCACGCGTGCGTGTCACCGTTCGTCACTCCTATGCCTACTCGGTCTCGGCTCCTGCCCGCATCCGCGCACCACGCGTCGCTGCCAGCGTGCAATGCGTGCTTGCGCCCTGCCTGCTGCACGTCCCAGCCAACGCCCGCATACCTCCCATCCGTCCATGCGCACCTGCGCATGCCCTGCACGGCTCACGTGCGCATTTTGCTCGCCCATTCGTGCGCATCAAGGGCCGATGCGCACCCTTTGCATTTTAGCCCTCCATCTTCACCGGTGTTGAACTTTACTTCCGTATCACGCGTGCTGGCAGGCCACCGTGATGGCGGATCGGGTGTTGCGTTCCCTCGACTTGTCTCGATCACGACTTCGCCACGGCCTTCATCTCGACGATAGGTGTGATCGACTCGGTTATTAGCCTAACTCTCTCACGACACTTGAGTTCACTCGGGTATTAGCCTCCCTACACTCTCGAAATAGATCGGGTCTTAGCCTCTCTAAATCGTTGAACTGGCTTGGGTCTTAGCCTCACCAATTCAGTTGCATGATCGAATTCTCACGAACCCTAACACACGGTTTCGAACAAACGTTCTTTTCTATTTCATCAATTTCAAGACATTTAATTATGAAGAGTACATGGGGTATTTATAGGTGCAAAGTAAATCTAATTCTAATCTAACTAGATCTCCTAATATCTTCTACTACTAATAAATAAAAGCAACATGGAAATAAAATATCTAGTAGAATCCTAATAAACTAGAAGGTCTTGATCTTGCTTGGCTTGCACTCCAAATCCTTGCCTTGCACTCCAAGTCTTTCGTCCAAGCCCTAGCCGCCTTGCCATGCGCCGCGCGTGTTCGCGCCTTCCTAGTCCTAGGCGCGCGAGTCATCGCGCGCCTCGTATGTCTCACACGCGTGAATGTCCTCTCGCCTCGAGGCTTAAGGCCTCGCGCCCTGCGTGCGCCATTCCTATTCCTTGAAGGATAATGCTTCGAGCCCATATCCACTATTCCTATTCTTACTAGGAATATGCTCCCGGTTACGTTTCCTGATCTTCCGAGGATTACTCCCGTCACCGATCTCCCATACGTGTTCCGGCACTCAACTGCTTTTCTTATTCCTGCGAGGATTAGTATTCGCGCCTTGCCTATTCCTACGAGGATTAGGCATGCCGCCTTATTCTTGAATTGTGCCTCGCGCGTGTCGCCGTGCGACCCGCACTCGTCGTCCAACACTCCTATACCTACGCGGTCTAGGCTTGTGCCCATGCGCACGCCACCTGCGCGCATATCATCCGCACGCCCAACGCGCCCCACTGCTCCCAGCGCCCGTACGCGCTTGCGTGTGCCCAGCGCTACCTCACCCAGCGCCCATCGCTCGCTCGTTCCGCCGCAACCATCCCTCGCGCGCATCAACCACCCAACATCCACCCCTTGCGCGCCACTTCGCCAAACCATCAAGCGCCATGCGCGTCTACGCCAATGCGCGTGTGCGCGCCCTTCTTGAATGCGCCCATTCTTGTGTACTTGTGCGCCTCGCATACGAGCTCGTACCCGTCTCTTAGGACATGCATGCATCGTTTTGGCCCTATTTTCAGCCTTCTCGGGTTGTCTTGGTTCTTTGCCCTTCTTGTCGTCGGTGGTCAAAACCCACTTACGCATCATTCCCGCCCCCTTTGAGAATGTCCTTGTCCTCAAGGACTCATCCTCGACCATCCAAACATCGGGCACATCCTCTTCGATCTCGACCTCCTCTTTGACTTCGACCACTTCGGCCCCTTCGAACATCATGTACGACTCCTTCTCACGGGCCACGTCCAAGACCTCGGCTACCTCGGCTTCTTCGTCGTCCAAGTGCGACACCTCTTCTTCGCTCCTATCGACCTCAATGGATGACTCCTCTTTGCGCTTGGCCTCACGTGATTCTCGGAGCTTCTCTTTGGCCTCCGCTTGTTGCCTCTCCTCAAACTCCTTTCTCTCATGAAGCTCCTCCAAAAACTCTTGCTCCCATGGAGTCAAACACCTCTCCAATCCTTTGAGATAAGAGAGATCTTCCAGATCCAACTCATCTAATGGTATGAACATCATGACTCTCTCTTTTTTTTTAAGACTCTAAAAAAATAATTCGAACCAAGTCGAACCAAAAAGAAAAGAAAAACAAAAGAAATTCGGCCCCTTCAACAAAAGGTAAATACCGAAAAAAATCAAACAAAAGGACTAGATGACACTTTTTTTTTTTTTTGAAATACTCACGAAATTTTTCGAAAATTAAGGATAAAATTCAAAAAATTCGAACACAAAAGACTCAAAAAATCGAACAAAAATAAAAAGAAAGGGATAGGAAAAGTTCACGAACACCCAATCGATCACTCTCAATGAAAGCACCAATGATGAAGGATCGGGTGTTGCGTTCCCTCGACTTGTCTCGATCACGGCTTCGCCACGGCCTTGCTCTCGACGATAGGTGTGATCGACTCGGTTATTAGCCTAACTCTCTCACGATACTTTAGTTCACTCGGGTGTTAGCCTCGCTACACTCTCGAAATAGATCGGGTCTTAGCCTCTCTAAATCGTTGAACTGGCTTGGGTCTTAGCTTCACCAATTCGGTTGCATGATCGAATTCTCACGAACCCTAACACACGGTTTCGAACAAAAGTTCTTTTCTATTTCATCAATTCCAAGACATTTAATTATGAAGAGTACATGGGGTATTTATAGGTGCAAAGTAAATCTAATTCTAATCTAACTAGATCTCCTAATACCTTCTACTACTAATAAATAAAAGCAACATGGAAATAAAATATCTAGTAGAATCCTTATAAACTAGAAGGTCTTGATCTTGCTTGGCTTGCACTCCAAATCCTTGCCTTGCACTCCAAGTCTTTCGCCCAAGCCCTAGCCGCCTTGCCATGCGCCGCGTGTGTTCGCGCCTTCCTAGTCCTCGGCGCGCGAGGCATCGCGCGCCTCGTCTGTCTCACACGCGTAAATGTCCTCTCTCCTCGAGGCTTAAGGCCTCACGCCCTGCGTGCGCCATTCCTATTCCTTAAAGGATAATGCTTCGAGCCCATATGCACTATTCCTATTCCTACTAGGAATATGCTCCCGGTTACGTTTCCTGATCTTTCGAGGATTACTCTCTTCATCGATCTCCCATACGCGTTTTGGCACTCAACTACTTTTCCTATTCCTGCGAGGATTAGCATTCGCGCCTTGCCTATTCCTACGAGGATTAGGCATGCCGCCTTATTCTTGAATTGTGCCTCGCGCGTGTCGCCGTGCGACCCGCACTCGTCGTCTAACACTCCTATACCTACGCGGTCTAGGCTTGTGCCAATGCGCACGCCACCTGCGCGCATATCATCCGCACGCCCAACGCGCCCCACTGCTCGCAGTGCCCGTACGCGCTTGCGTGTGCCCAACACTACCTCACCCAGCGCCCATCGCTCGCTCGTTCCACCGCAACCATCCTTCGCGCGCATCAACCACCCAACATCCACCCCTTGCGCGCCACTTCGCCAAACCATCAAGCGCCATGCGCGTCTACGCCAATGCGCGTGTGCGCGCCCTTCTTGAATGTGCCCTTTCTTGTGTACTTGTGCGCCTCGCATACGAGCTCGTACCCGTCTCTTAGGCCATGCGTGCATCGTTTTGGCCCTATTTCCAGCCTTCTTGGGTTGTCTTGGTTCTCGGCCCTTCTTGTCGTTGGTGGTCAAAACCCACTTACGCATCACACTGCCGGTGGCGCTGCACCGCTACGTGCGGGCAGGCCCTACGGTCGACCCTTTGCCGGCCGTCTGGCAACTTTTTCCAGCAAACCTTACATGGCTGATCATAATATGACTTGAAATGAATAAAAATGTATACAGTGCTCGGGATGTAATATCCTGATATTTTATCGGTATAAACTATGTTTTAATTCTGATATAATAATGTTAACGTTTATTATTTTCGGAGTTAATTAAATTCAGTCGAGATTACCGAAATTTATTTTCGACGTACCGTTTACGTTCGGAATAATTTTGGTAATTAAGCATTATGTTTAATTAAATAAATAAACATAAATTAAGTGATTAATGTTAATTAATCACATAACTAGGGCATAAAGCCGTGACTTTATGGAATTTCTTCCAATTAAATGTACTAAGGCCGAATTTTCCTTCATGTTAAGAATTCAAACCATTTTCTTCCTTAAAGTTATACACGTGGCATTAGTACAAGTTAAGAAGGATCATTAGTCATCAATAAAGCATGCTATTAAGAGCAAATGTCAAGGCCTTAAGAGGCCACGTCCCATGCGCGTCATCACCCCAAATGGGGAGTTTCCCTCGGCCATTGTATATATATAAGTGTTTGGACGAAATTTTTCCCAACTTTCCCCTCTACATGTTCAGCCTTCTACTTCATAACTCAGCAGCAAATTACTTAGCATAATTATCATAAAATTTCTCATAATCATCGCACGGCAAATTGACGGACTACCGCACGGCAAGTCACGCACAACCGGAGCTAAGGAGATTGCGATCAGTTGGGGTGATTCGATCGAGTAATTGCAGAGGTATATCCTCCTCAGCTTATATTCATGTTAGTAAGGTCATATTAAGGTTAATTGTTTGAGTAATTTTCGGAAATTCATTAGAATGTTCATGTTGAACTCGGTTAAGGCATGTTAGTTCTATACCGGGCTAAGTCCATTTTGGTTCAGCAAGTCATGAGTATTTCTGGCTGTTTTAGCTCTTATTTCATGTATAGTATTCAGTTGAGGAAGATAGGTCGAGGAAAGTTAGCCTTTTGTTCATGAAATGGCCTAAAGAGGTGGGCTGAGCACCTAGCGCACACCCACGGGCCATTAAGAACCTTGTAGTGTTATTTCTCATTATGGTCAGATTTGTTCGAGCAATTCATGTTTAAATAATCAGGTTAGGTCATTTTATGTTCAGTGGTTCATGATTGTTCAAGAGTTTTTCATGTTTGTTGAGGAACTGGTCATAGGCCGTAAGCCTCGCACGTAGCGAGCGCACCGCGGCCAT